>PVKB01006488.1:0-60504 GCA_004027205.1 Ctenodactylus gundi
TCCCATGCCCTTTCCTGGTGGCATCGAGAGGTAAGAGTGAGGCCCAGCTCTGGCCGTGAGACTTCAGGCCACCTCTGGACAGCGTCCGAAGAGGACACTCGCCCCTGCCCTAAGGTCTGCAGGGAGAGAGCATTGGTGTCGGCGTCTTTCTTCCAGCCTGGGCCGTGGCCATGTGAGTACAGGATGCTTAGAGTTACAGGAGTCACCCTGTGACTCAGAGAGGAGCCGCAGGTGACAAGGAGGTGACAAAGTAGAGATGCTCATGTCTGGGTTGCTGGATTCCGGATGTGGCCAACTGCTTTCCTGACTTCTGGGCCACCGTTAGGAGTTTCTGTTCCAAACCTTCCTGGATGTTAAAACACAAACTTGACTTTAACAGCACAGACTACTGAACTCCAAAGCCAGCCCCAGTGTACAGTCCTGCAAACCGAACACCCTGGAAGGCTGAGGCAGGAGGATCAGAAGTCTGAGCCCAGCCTGGGTAGCTCCGTGACTGTGCTGGTTGCCTGTTAGTTGCTGTGACAGAATACCCCACACCCACGACATGATGGAGGTGCATTTATTCTAGCTCAATGTTTCAGAAGGTCTCAGTCCATCCATGGGTGGCTGGCTTGGGGAAGCCCATGGCGGCAGCCAAGCTGGGAGAAGGCAGCTCACAACATAGCAGACAGGATGGCAAAAGAGGGGCAGGGCACGGCTAGCACATGCCCTTCCAGGTTGTGTCCCTGTAACCTGCCCCGTTCGGGTCAAGCTCCTGTGTCTTGCCCCTTCCAACCTGGTATTTGGTCCAAATGCATGAGGCTTTAGCAAGATATTCCAGATCCAAACCATAACCGTGACCTAGAGAGACCTTGTCTCAAAATGAAAAATAAAATTGTCCTGGGTATAGAGCTCAATGTGAGGGCCCTGGGCTCGGTGCCCAGGACAGCCCCCCTCCCCCATAGGGCACTAACCTCTTGGTGAAGCCACAGAAGGCTGAATGGGACAGGTGATGTTGGAGGGCCCGGAAGGGTGAGTGGAAGTCGCCAGGTAAAGATGCGGGGGAACGTTTCTAGGCAGCAGAGCCAGAGACCCAGAGGGAGGGTGACAGGAGGGCAGGGGGAGTGGGGGGCTGCTCATCAGAGGAGAGGGGAGGTGACCCTAAAACGTCAGGGGCTTAAAGGCTGCGGGAGCCTAGGGGGAGCTTCTGGGACAGTCCCCAGGGGGGTGAGCAGGGTGTCAGGGAACAGGTGATGTGATCAATTCATGTTTAATTTTTTTGAAATTTTACTACAGTGAAATATATACTGCCAAGAATGTCAAGGTACAAGATCCCTTCCTGGCTTCGAGCCCACTCGTCTCACCGTCCCATCCTTGCTGTTGTCTGAAGTGGGTCTGGAAGTCCTCTTTCCTGAGGGTCTGCATGGGGTGAGATGGAAGATTCGGTGACTGCGGCTGCCGAGCGCCATCCCACAGAAAGGCAGGCTCCTAGAAACGTGGTGTGCCAAATGTCTTAAAAAGCTAAAGTTTATGGTTTTAGCTGAAGTTACGGTTTTCTTATGTGTTGTTTGTGTTAATACTATTCAAAGAAGTCTTAGCTAGTTGTGGTAGCTCACACGCATCAGGAGGCTGAGGAAGAAGGAGGATTGCCATGAGTTCAAGGCCAGCCTGGACTACATAGTGAGTTCAGGACTGTGGAACGAGACCCTGTCTCATAAACAAATAAATAAATACATAGTCTTATGATACTGAGTATTGAAATAGTGTGTGCTGTTACAGTCCCAGTTAGTCCTCACACCACGGAGGGCCACACAAGGGGCTAGTTTTACTGCCTTGGAACTGGAGGCAGTTATACAACCTTCACTCCTGCAGGCATCATTCTGGAAACCTCACAGCTTCCTCGGTGTCATTTTCATGGTGCGTTTGGGTGGAAATTGTGGTGGTTTGGGCAGAAAGTAATTATTAATATTAAAATTGTTATTTTTGTGGTGCTAGGAATGGAACCCAGGACCTTTGCACTGAGCTACATCCCCACCCCTTTTAAATTTTGAGACAGGATGTTATTAAGTTGGTAAGTTGCCCAGGCTGGGCTTGATCTTGTGATCCTTCTGCCTCAGCCTCCCAAAGTACTGGGATTCCAAGCTTCTGTCCCTGGGTCCTCGCTGGACAAAGCTTTATAACTTCTCCCTAGGGACAAGTAAAAATGTAGATGAACTGCATTTTGGCAGATTGGAAAGGAGTGTGTGTGTGTGTGTGTGTGTGTGTGTGTGTGTGTGTGTGTGTCTGTGTGTTTTTCTGGTTTGTTTTCAGATAGGGTCTCACTCTGTAGTCCAGGTCCAGGCTGGTCCTGATCTCACTATGTAGCACAGACTAGCCTTGAATTCATGGCCATCCTCCTGCCTCAGCCTCCCGAGTGCTGGGATTTCAGGTGAGCACGCACCCCCATACTTGGCTGTATTTTGTAATCAAAGATTCAGATCCAAGCTGGTGGAGCTGTGGTCTTGAATGGCCCCCACAGGCTCTTGTGCTGAGGCTTGGCTTCCTGGGAGGTGCTCCTGGGAGGGGTGGAGCCTGAGGGAGAGATGGGGCCTGACGGGAAGTCCTTAGTCATGGGGTGCTGGAAGGGGACTGTGACCCTCAACTTCTTGTCTTTGCTCCCTGACTGTGAGGAGATGGGCAGCCTTACTGCAAACACAGAAAAACAGGGCTACTGGGGACAGCTGTGAGTCAGCTAAGCTCCCTGGTTATGAGTTGACTAACCCAGGTATTCCATGACAGCAGCAGGAGGCTGACTCCCATAAGACCTGTCCATCTTTAAGCTAGTCAGTATTCATACAGATAAAAGACCAGGTAGCTGCAGTGCAGCTTTATAGCAAATAAACAGAACATTGAAAGTGAAAAATATCCCCCAGGCCAGTGGCACAGGACTGTCATCCCAGCACTCCGGGAGGCTGAGCCAGGAGGAACACAGCCTAGGCAACCTAGCAACATACTGAGAGTCTGTCTCAAAATCAAAGGTAAAAAATGGGCTGGGAATACAACTCAGTGTGAGGCCCTGGGTTGGATTCCCAGTAGGGGAAGAAAAGAGAGAGAGAGGAAGGAAGGAAGGAAGGAAGGAAGGAAGGAAGGAAGGAAGGAAGGAAGGAAGGAAGGAAGGAATATTCTCTACTACTGACACTCATAATACTATTGTTGATGTTATAACAGATGGATGATTGAAATTATGACCGAGCCCGCTCAGTCAGGCAACAGGAACTCTCGAGAGGGGGAGTGTGGATTGAAGAATACTGGACTCTTGTAAGCAATGCTGCAAAAGATGCTTTATTATCTACAGCCTTCCTTTTATCCCCTCCTTGCCTTCCCACTTGTTAACAGTCACGTGTTTCAATACCTGATCCAAATTTCAAACAGTAAACAAACAATGCCTGACTTAAATCTAGTAAACAAGCAAAACAACACGTGACTTAAATTTCAAGCAGTAAACAACCTCCTGGAAAGGAACTTGGCCAAGGTCAGCAATGCTGAGACTCGGCCCTGACAAAATTAAAACATGGCTTTTATATCCTCTAAAAAGCAATTCCATATAAAGTTGCATCTCGTCGGCGACATATACATTCATCTTTTACAGAACTCTAGAAATGGTGGTTTCATACAGCAGCAGTGCAGTGTCTGAAGCAGTCAGAAGTAGGAGGGAAGGAGGACCGTGGTCACTCCTGACTGTCAGCTCGCTGGGCTGAGGGAACCTGGGTCAGGAAAGCCCACTGCTGGTGGGTCTGTGGGGTGTTTCCTGAGGCGACTGACACCTAGGCCAGCAAACAGGTAGGAAAAGAGCTGCAATGACAGGAGGTGGCACCAAAAGGAGTTGGCCTGCACTTGTGGAGTTCTGTTCTGCGTGGGCTTACTACTGCCCTCTCCTGGGGACATTAATCCTCAGCCTCCTCAGCCTCCTCAGCCTTCCAGTGTGGGTGGGCACCGGCAGTTCTTCAGGAGCTTCCAGGCCTTTGACCTTGGGCTGGGGCTGTGTCCTTGATCCCTGCTGTTCTGGGGTTTCCACGTTCCTGTCCGAGTAGCTCCTGGGGCCTCCATCCAGAAGATGGTCACTGGATTCTCCTGCCTCTAGTTCTGTGAGCTCATCTCATAAATCCCCTGCAGACACACACACACACACACACACACACACACACACACACACACACGTGTATATTTGCAATACAAGGAGCAATTAAATTTTTTTCCGAGCAGAACAGAAGGAAGCCCCATGCTCCTTGGTACAGTTTTGGAGTTCAGTTGCCTGTTTGGAAACCAAGACAGTTTTGAAGGCCAGTTTTTGTGTTCAGGCCAGGCTATGAAGCTGCGAGAGGGGCTGGTAGTGACGGTGACCGTGAATCCATGCTGGCATCCAGGAGGAGGAGAGGAGGAGCGAGGAAGAAGAGGAAAGGAGCAGGGAGAAAAGAGGATGAAGCCCCGGGATTGAAGGAAGAGGAGGGGGCACTATGCACCACATGCAGAGTCCTCCGCAGCTCTGCACGTGACCTCTTGGAGGAAGAAGATGAGTGGAGGGTGGGGCAGCCATGCCCTCGGGGAGGGCCAGCTCTGCTGTCCTTGGGGCTGGACCAGTGTCCACTCCTCTGGTCACCTGTTGTGTCCCCCAGCTTCATGGTTCCTTTGCGTTGGGACTTCCCTGCAGGGTCTGCATCCTGCTGCTGGCCCCAGAGGCCACAAGCTCAGGGGACACAGAGCTGAGGTGGCACAGAGCTGAAGATGGCCCATGGGATGGCCTTTCTTCTAAATTGCTGCAACATCATTTTATCTCAGCTGTCTTTTTATTTCTTTCATCTAAAGTTGGCTTGGAGCTGATTAACATTTCTGAAAAAGGTATATAAAAATAAATATGACCGCGGATGCCACTGGATCATGCCCTTGAGGGGCCAGGAGGCCAAGGTCAGGTCTCAGTGGGGCCGGGACATGTCTAGGATGACCTTGAGGAAAGGTAGGTAGAGACCTTGGCCCTGTTGGCCCTGAGCCTGCCTGAGCTCTGTCCGGCTCTGACCTTCTGACCTGCCAGGCTGTGTCCCCACCCTACATCCTTGCTGGTGGGGTCGTGGATAGAGCCGGGGGCAAGGACAGGGCAGCGTGGATCCCTGAGGAAGTCCCCAGATGGGCCAGCAGTCCCTCTCTCTCAGTGTCTCCCATAATTAACTTTTTGTTATGAAATAGGCCATACATAAAAACATAAGGAAAAAACGAAAAGACCCACTAAAATAAACACTAAAGAAAGTGGTAGAGCAAAACACATGGTGAAGGTTTCAACTGAAAAATTTTTGTCAAGCTCAGCCTGGGCAACTTAACAGCTTAGTGAGATTGTGTTTCAAATATGAATAAATAAAACAATGTCAAGGGCTAGGGATGTAGCTCAGAGCAAAGGCCCTGGGATCAGTCCCCAGTTCCTCTTCACTTACAGCAGCCTGGGCCAGCTGGCAGGCCACCAGTGATCTAGCCCCAGTGGGACTGCAGAACAGGTGAGACTTGGGCCCACACGCCCCCCTGCGTCACGTTCCCTTTCTATTCCCCACTTCCTCCAGAGCTCAGTCTTCTGGCAGGCGCCCCACAGCAGGAGAGATGTGTTGGCATGGGTCAGCGGGCAGTGCAGCTAGGCCACGCCCTCATTGAGGGCACAGGGAGTGGGGCGGCGTAGGGCCTGAGCCAGGATTCGGGTTTGATTTTTTTTTTTTTTTTTTTTGATACTGGGATAATTGAATTCAGGGCCCTTGCACTGAGCCATATCCCTGTCTCTTTTTATTATTTGTTAGTTTTCTGTTTATTCCATGGTACTGGGAATTGAACCCTGAGCCTTCACCCTGAGCTGCATTCTAGGCCATTTTTTATTTTTGATTTTCAGCCAGGTCTTGGTAACTTGTTCAGGCTGGGCTTGAGCCTGTGGTTCTCCTGCCTCGGCCTCTCAAGAATCCTGGGCATGCACAGACCTGCTCCACGGGGCCTATGTCCTTTTTATTTTTTTTATTACTATTTTAATTTTTTTTAATCCAGAATGTTGCTAAGTCACTAAGTTCCCAGGCTGGGCTCACACTTGCAATCCTCCTGCCTCAGCTTCCCTGAGTACTGGGATGGGATGACAGGTGGGCAGAGCTGACCAGCAGTTGCATTTCCCAGGGAGCCGTCACTGGGAATCCCAGGCTGCTCCAGAGCCCTCCAGTTCCCCAGTAGTGAGCCATGCCTGCCACAAGAACCCCTCCTAACCGCGTTCACCACTGGTCTCCTGAGTAAAGGGGATGTCAGGTGGAGGGACAGCCCAGGGGAGGTGCCCCAAGAGGCTCAAGGGGGCTGTGTCTGTTTCTTAGTGGTGACAAAGGCCAGAAAGACCCCCACACTTCAACCTCAGAGGGGCTAGATGACACACCTCAGGCCCGGGATCCCCAAGGCCCGGACTTCTCCCAGAGATTCATGTCCTGCCGCTGGCAGCCAGGAATGCCAGGAGTGAGTGGGAATCCCCTTGCCAAGACCTAAGTCAGGGATGGCCATCGGTGCAGGGGAGGGAGTCACACAAACAGGGACAGGAGCCCTCAGAACAGGGACAGGGACGCAGCCGTAGACAGGACACTGAAGTGTAGACGGCGACAGTGACTCAATCCCATGATGTAACACTGAAGGAAAAGCCTGGCTTCTCCTCTTACCAATATCTCCTTTCATGGCCTTCCCAAAGATGCAGAGAGCCAGGAACATCTGCAGGCTAATGCCGGTGTGTCAGCCTGAGGGATGTGCCAGCCCCCAGCTGTACCTGGTTAGGTCTCTACGAAGCCCATCACTGCCCAGCACACAGGCATGTGCATGGGTCAAGGTGATGTGGCAGCAGCCAACTCTCCCCAGGGCACTGTGTGACACTGCCTGGCCACCCACGGGGAAGAACCAAGGGGATTTATTTCAACTTGAGGCAATCAGGCAGGAACCACACCTGGATTAGTGTTTGGGAGATGCCTAGATTAGGAATTGAGAACCAGCCTGGTTTAGAGTGTGAATGATTTATGGGTCAGCGAATCAGGGAAGAGCACCCACAGATGAGGGAGACCCAGCTGGAACTTGAACTTATAAAAGGAAGATTGTTAAAGCTTCTTCCTCTGGGACAGTTCTTGCCTTCTCAATTGTCTACAGAGGCTAACTTGCTACACACTACGTCTCGACTTGCACTTGTCTGCTCGTCCCTCATCTTCAGTCACCAACCTTCAGTCTCCAGTTTTTGCCATTGTTCTTTGAACAACTAAAATTCTCAGCAGACTTTCACCAGCTGTTCTGTGGTCCTGAATGGGAATTCTACCTCATGGCTAGCAGCCATTGGACACTCCAGCTCTCGCACGTGCAGGCCATGACCTTGGACTATCTCTATCCTCAGGTTTGTAAGCCTTCGGAATAGATTCTTTTTGTTATAATTTTTGTAAATTCTGTCTATTGAAAGAACCCGAACTAATACAGATTTTGGTGCCAGGAGTTGGGTAACTAGGTGCTTTTTAAAAATTGTTCATAAACTTCTATAAAATGCAAGATAACTTAAAGTTATTATAACAGTGATTCTTTCCATTTGGTTTCTTTCAATTCGGTTTTCTATTTAAAAAAGTGCTTGGCAATTTGAGCACAAAAATTTGTTTTTGTGCTCAGGTGAAGTCCGTGTCTCTGTCTCAAGACCTTGGATTATTGGCAGGCACTCAAGCTGAACAGCCATTTTCCTTCTTAGCTTCTTGAGATACATGGCTACAATAGACATGGCATCCCATGGAAGGGTGGTTGCAGCAAGAGATCTGGGACAACTGCCTATTTTCAGTATCCAGGGAATGACTGTGGATGTGAATTCTTTGTCTTATGTGAGGATTGTTGTTACTGCCTCACTGCCAGTCCCTCCAGGTGTTGCTCATGAGGGAACTACAAGGTGCTAGGTACCCTGTCTCCTTAGGGTTTTCTTCCTTATTGGCCTCTGAGTGTGCCTTGTAACTGGCACACTAAATCTAGTTGGGCATCTATTGATGATGAAGCAATACAGCATGTGCAGTACAGGGAACTTTTCTGAGAATCTAAATTGTGACACTGGAAGAAGCTATAACAATCTTTCTTCTTCCCGCCTTTTATACAGGTGGAGTTCCCAGTTGGGCCTCACACATCCAGGTGGGTGCTCTTCCTTCATTCGCTGCCCCCACAAATCACTCACACTCTAATCCAGGCTGGTTCTCAATTCCCAGTCTAGGCGTGGGTTCCCAAACCCTAATCCAGGTGTGGTTCCTGATTGCCTCAAATTGACATAATCTCTCCAACGGTCACACTCGCTAATCTAATGAGTAGGGAGGTTGAGTGGCTCTTGGGAAGTTTCCTACCTGAGTATAAAAAATCAAAGGTGACATGTCCCTGATCAGGTCATGTTGTTTAACCTGTCTACCTGCTTGGAGGAAGGTTCATTCACTCACCGCGCCTCCTGCCAGAATGGCTCTGGGGATGCCATGAAACTAGAAGGCGGTTTTTGATACTGGGGTAGGGAAGCAATGGGGACTTTTTTATGGTAGTGAGGATGGAACACTGGCCTTTTGCACTGTGCACTATTACTGTTAATGGTGGGATTAATAGTGCCCCTGCACTGTTGTGCATCCCCAGCCCACTTTTAATTTTTATCTTGAGACAGGGTCTCACTAACTTGCTAAATGCCCCAGGCTGGGTTTGACCTTGTGATCCTCTGCCTCAGTCTCCCGAAGTACTGGGATGACAGGCCTGCACCACCAGAGCTGGCTGGAATGGGGCTTAAATTGATCAAACTATGGTAAATTCATGCATCAAATTCCCAAATGCGTCTCTCAGTCTGCATCATTACCAACATGTACTACTACTAATAAAATAAATGTCTGTGGTGGTGCAGGGACACAGGAATGCTGACAGCATGGTTCACCTAGCCAGGGGCACATAAGAACCTACTTAAAATCATTTCTAAATGGACTACATCTTCCTGCCTCGGTACACTTTGCAAATTATGACCCGCTACTGTCTGATGATGTGCCCCTGTGATTCCTTGTCACTGCTCCACAGGCAGAAAAACAGGAGCCCAAGATAAGGGAACTCATGCCAGTTACCCAAGAAGAGGCACCTGGGCCTTGGGGCTCACGTGGCCTCAAACCCCAGGCCCTTCCAGTGACCCACTCTTGCCTGGTTGTAAGGTGTGTATGTCTGATAGAATTTTGGAAGATTTTATATGAGCTGGGCCTTGTGGCGCACACCTGTCATTCTAGTACTCGGGGAGACTGAGGCAGAAGATTACAAGTTCAAGCCCAACCTTGGCAACTTAGCAACTTAGCAAGGTTCCATCTTAACGTCAAAAATAAAATTGGGCTGGGGATGTAGTTCAGTGTGAAGACCCTAGTACTGTGCACACCCAGTGGTGGTGTTCCTGGGTCCTAGGCAGTTCTAGTTTTAAGGTTTTGAAGACATTCCATGCCATGTTCCCTAATGGCAGAGCTGATTTACATGTTCATCTACAGTATACATAGTTCTTTTCTCTGCACATCTTTTTTGAAGACTTACCTTTTATGATAAGTCATTTGAACAGATACAAGGTGACATATCATTATTGTTTTGATTTGTATTTGCCTGATGATTTGTGACATTGAACATTTTTCTCATATAGCTCTTGGCCATCAAAATCAAAACAAAAAATGATTGGGGGACATAACTCAGCATGAAGACCCTGGGCTCAACCCAATCCCCAGCTGTAAATAAACAAATAAATTAATAAATCCATAGTGGTGCTGGGCTGGGACCAGCTCCCGCCCACTCCAGCCACGTGCTTTCCCAACGTTTCCCACGCCTGCCTCTTGCTAATGCTGGTCTGTAGGAGGTCCTTACCTTAATTTGAATATATTTAATTATAAGACACATTGTTAAACTCGTATTAGTACTAGTAGAATTTTAGCTGTTTACTTTTATTTCAACAAGCAGCCACTCGAAGCTCCTGTGAAATGTACAATTAGCTTTTTCTAGTTCTTTCTGAAATTTACATGTAATTTGTAGCATGTAAAAGATGTGTCCCTTTGCCTTTTAAAGGTGATATTAATGAGAAGGTCATTTTTCCTTGTTGGAATATGTATATATCAAGATTAGAAAACAGTGGAAAATAATGATGTTAATAAGACAGAGACTGGCCTCGAGGCACAGGCCTGTCCCAGCACTCTTAGCTATACTTCTAAAAACAGAAAAAGCTGGGGATGTAGCTCAGTGTGAAGGCCTTGGGCATGATTCCCAGTACAAAACAACAACACCAACACACACACACACACACACACACACACACACACACACACACACACACACACACAGCTCCTAGGATGTGTCCGCCCTGCCCTGACCAGGCTCACTTTCTCACTAAACGTGACATGGGGGAATCCTCATTTGACTTCCACGTGAGGGCACCTGGGGGACTCCCAGCCCCACCCTGACCCACTGTGTGGGGCGCCTGGGGCACGATGTGAGCCCTCCCCTCGCCCCTCTCCCCCAGGACCAGGACTGATGGAGGGATGGAGTCCACCACCCCTGGCAGTGGCCTTGCTGAAACACTGGAAGCTGCTGGCTTTCCTGTGCTGGGAACCACCTCTACTTAAGGGAGAAGCAGCTCACCGGGCGTCAGCGCTCCTTCAAAGTGACCTGAAGAGTGACCCAAAGGCCCCCACGTTAGGCTGTGGTGAATCCTCAGCCACACTCTGGCTCCTGGAACTGAGAGATTCAGGCTTGACTGAACTTAGCATGGTCCCTGCCCAAGCCGGTCTCATTTGTAAGAACTGGACTGTAGGGTGCTTCGTTATTCATTATTTAGGGATGGAACCCAGGGCCTTCATACGGAGCTACATTCTCATTCTAAAAACAAACAAAAGAACAAAACACTTTAGACAGAATATTCCTGCTTCAGCCTCCCAGAGTGCTGGGTTGACAGCCTGCCCCCTGGGCACAGCCTGGCGGAAGCCTTCCCTAGTTCAGAAACTTGACAGTGTCTGTGGTGCAGGCCCGTCCTCTCCTCCCACGAGGTGTAAGGTGTGTGAATTTTCCTGGGCAGCCAGGCGGAGCTGACTGCCACCAGCTCTGAATCACAGAGGAGGCCTGGCCTCGGTCCCTTGGGACTCCGAGATGACAGTGTCATCTTTTAGCTGCTGTTTGATGTGCACTCCCCGTCCTGTGATGACTTCCTATAATTTCCCCAAATCCAAGTAGGGAAGGAAATCTACTTTTTTTTTTTTTTCAATAAGGTCTTACTCTGTAGTCCAGGCCAGTTCTGAACTCACTGGGGAACGTAGGCTGGCCTCGAATACGCAGCAATCCTCCTGCCTCAGCTTCCCGTGTGCTAGGATGACAGGTTGTGTGCCACCATGCTGGGTTTATGAGGTGCTGGGGACCCAAGCTCAAGGCTTTGTGCTTTCTAGTGCTCCAGCCACCGTGCTATTCCTCCAGTCCCCCAGGGCTGGCTACAGCACCCCTCCAAATTACAGACACTCAGGTGGCAATCAAGCCGTATGGCAAATGCCTGGATGGAAATGGTGGGCTGTGAGCCCCGGAGGCCTCTCCCCACCCTACGCTCACCCACCCGTGGCTCTCGCCTCTCCCTGCAGCAGCTCTGGAGGTGGTCTCTCCAGAGAGTCTTTACTCAGTGAGATCAAAAACGTGGCGACTGCTGCTGCTGAGTGCCAGCCCATGGAAAGGCGGGCTTATAAAACTTGGCGGTGTGTCCTCACCCACCTTCGTCACCAGAGCTGGCCTCATTGCGTGACTTTTGGCTTTTGACTTTTGGCTGTTTCCAGCTCCCAGGTGGAATTATGGGGAAGAAGAGGTGGTCTTATATATATTAAACTCAGGTACAGCATACAGAAGGATCTGAATATATATTTTTCTCTCTCTTTCCTCTCTCTTCTGTTTCACTCCCTCTTGTTCTAATTCTTACTCAGTGTGCACATGTGCCTGCACTTGGGTTAATTTCTTCAGGGCTGGAGGACACCCATGTCCCGTGGACACCCCTGTCCTTGTGGTAGAAGGCCATTCTTAGTGTCACCCTGCATGGTCAGTTTCTTCTGTCACATGGAATGTGTTCTGCCTTTTCCCTAAAACTACCACCTATCATTTACTCCATAGAGCAGTAGAGTCAAGGGAGGCCCTGGGGTGATGTGGGACACAGCTGGCCCTGGGACCTCAGACAGGTGTGTCCTCCCAACACCATCCTGGGTCCTCTCCTCCCTGGGGGGAGTGGCCAAGAGAGTCATGAGTCATGTTCCTCCACACAGAAAGAGGAAGCAAGGGGAGGAGGCTGCCTTTCTGGTGCCACGCCAGGCACTGGCCATGCTGTGGTCCATCCTGCCTTGGCCCTTAGCTGGTCTCTCCTCTGCATATGTTCAGCAAGCAAATAGGAAGATTTTATTCTGGTTTCAAGAAGAGGGGTGTGTGTTAGGGCCCTAGAGCAGTTGTTCCCAACCTTTTCGACACTAGGGGCCTAGTTTAGTTCCTTATTCATCCCTGGAACAGAATACCCAACATCTTCAACCAGACAAGCAGCCAAGTGACCAAGGAAGGTTGGAGCTAGCATACCTCCTTCCTCATCATGGCCCAGTGATCCACCACTTCCAGGTTGAATCCCAGTGTTCTAGCCCTTCCAGCGAGCCCCGCTTCTTAGCAGGCCATGGTTCCTCTGGTGATCCACAACATCCAAGTGCATGAGGCTTCTGGGAGACATTCCATGTCCAACCATAACAGGGCCAGTTTAGTTTAAGACCATTCTTTCAAGGACAAGGGTGGGGTGTACGTGCTACACAGTAGTTGTTGATAGAAAGCTTAGAGGTGGCAGAAGCAGGGCGCAGAGATTGAAGCTCTGCCTCCTGTCAGTCAGCAGTGGCTTTAGAACACGACAGGAGTGTGCTGCCAGGGATCTGTCCTCTCCGCTCGCCTCCAGCATGATGCTCCTCTGTCCTGGAGGCCTGCCTAGTCTAATGACATTGACTGGTATTGTCTGCTGCTGGGTGCTGGGGACTCCTGCCCTAGAGAAACAGAGTTGTAATATATTACATGCATGTTATGTATTTATTATTTGTAATGATGCAAGGGGGGTTGTTAGGTCAGCTTCTAGGACCAGAGGCAGGAGAGGCTCCCAGTGGCCTTCTGTGGGGATGGAGAGTTGGAGATGCAGGAGCTGCTCCTCCCAAGAAGATGGAAGCTACAGAACTGGGGGATCAAAGACATGGCTCCAGTCTAAGGTCAAATGCCTGGATGCTCTCTGGACAGCTGCTGGTCTGACTCTGGGTCCAAAGACTAACAAAACTGGAGAACTGTGTCCAGAGGCACCCACTGTAGCAGAGTGGAGCTCTTCAAGATGGCAGCACTTCCTCCTTCCTTCCCTTGCTACTCTGTCCAGGCTACAAGCCTATGGGTGGTTGGGGCTGCCCACATCTGGGGTGGGCCTTCCCCACTCACTGTGTGGTCCACATGCCTGTCACCTAATCAAAATGGTGCTTAGGAATCTGCCAGGCATTTTCTTGCCCATTTGAGTTGACATGTCACGACTGACAGTCAAAGGGGATGTGTGCACAGAACCCAACTATGTGACGACAGCCTGGAGTCAAATGTCCCTCTGTTGTTTAGATGCTGGATGTAGAGAAAGAAGCAGAGTCACGCATGGGGCAAGTGGCTGATGATCTGTGCTGACAGGGGAGGCAGAGGTAGCCAAGGAGAGGTGAAGGTCACCGTGCGGCCCACAGCAGCCATTTCTCTTGATGATGTCTTCTCTGCCGCTGTCTCAAGCTGTAACCACAGCCTTGAGAGAAAGCCCAAATGGGGGTGAGCATGAGGTGCTCAGATTGCAGGACAATTTCCTCCTTATTGTTATTATTATTCATCATTACTTTTTGTGGTTCTAGAGATCCAGCCCAGAGCCTTCACACTGAGCTTCGTTCCCAACTCATTGTTAGTTTTGATTTTGAGCCAGGGTGTTGCTAGATCGCTGAGTTGCCCCGGCTGGGCTTGACCTTGCAGCCCTCTGTCTCAGCCCTCAGGATGTGGGGACTGCAGGCCTGCGGCATCTGCCAGCCTTCCTCTTTGTTTCCAATCCTTGCTCAGATGGCTGAGGCTTGACAACAATTTGCCTCAGCTTCTTAGGGGTCTGGCCTGAAACTAGGAGTCCATAAAAACCCCGTGAGTGGAGACTACTCCAGTTTTGATTTTAGCTTAGATGGCCTGAGGCATCTGGTGGGCCACAGCTCTGGGACAACTCTCAGGTTGGCAATTAGCCTGACCCTCTGTGTGTGGAGCTGTGCCCACCTTGGTGACATTTGTGACCTCTCCAGTTGCTCATACCCCACGGCGCAGGGGACCCCTTCCCACACGGGAGGACCTCACGGTCTCAGGAAACGTCCTCAGGCACTCTAGATTTTATGTCCAGCAAGTTCTTTCTTTAGTAACCCAAGCACTCCTCAGATTTGACTGGTCTAAAGCAAAATGCATTCTCCCACTTCCACAGCCCCCAAGCCTCCTGTCCTGTTTCCCTGCTTGCTTACCTGGTCATCTCCAAGACTCCGAGGCTAGACCCCACCTATTCCCTACACCCAGCCTCTCCGTGTGTCCTGGTAGCTCCATGTTGAGTGTCTGCCAAGTGTCTGAGCTGGCCTTTCCACCTAGCTCTTGCCAGGGCCTCGTGCCCCCTCACCCGGCCACTCTCCTGCTCCAGTGCCCTCCAGGCTCCTTGGCTGCTAAGTGCTTGGCCTCTGTGACATCAGACTCTGAGCAGGACATCTTCCCTTGTGCTCAGACACCGCCACGTCACCCTCTCCTTGTCAGGGTCTGCATGGCCACCCTATACTGCCCCATCTCTGTCCTGAGGGTCCACCTCCTACACTCATACCTCCCCTACACGGGACTGGGTGGACACACCCTTCGATCAGGCCATTGTGTCCCTGGAGTTGCCCTCTGCTCCTTGGGCCACCAGGCAGAGGACTGATTGTCATCACGGCCCAGCTGGGACGCCACCATGTGGTGCCTTCCCTGCACTGTCCCTGGAGACCGGGCACGCACCTGCTTGGCATGTGCTGTTGGACATGTGCTTTTGTCTAGGCAACATGACGTTGTTCTGTCCTGGACTGTTTTTTTTTTTTTTTAATGTGAAACAGGAGATTTAACCCAGGGCCTTCACGCTGAGCTATATTCTCAAACCAGGTTTTCTTTTCTTTTTGAGTCTGAAATTCTGAGGCAGGGTCTTGCTAAGTTACAGTACTGCCCAGGATGGGCTGGAGTTTTTGATCCTCCTGCCTCGGGCTCCCAGAGTGCTGCAGGGACAGGCACAGGTGACACACCCGTATCCAGAGAGTGGGCCCGGTCCTCTGAGGAGACACCCCCCACCCCCGGAAGTTGAGTTGGAACTGCAGGTTCCTGTGTCACTTCCCATGATAGCCCTGGCGATGGGTGGGACGCTCGGCTGTCTCCTGGGCCCTGGCCTGCTCTCCTGTCACCTGTCAGCTGCTGCACGTTGGCCTGAGCCAGGACCACCCCAACTGGGCGCCTCCCCCACCCTCCGCGCCGCACCTCCCTGCAGGCCCTGACTGGCAAAGTGCTCCCCTCCCCTGCTGCGCCCTACCTGCCAGTGCGCGGGAGGGACCTTGCGAGCGAGCACAGGACGGGCCATTTATGTTCTCGGCTCTGACATAATTGAGGGACGAATGCTCTTATGGAAATTAAACTCGCGCTTCTCCGGGGCCGCTGTAACCCTGTTAAAAGGTAATGTGATTTGCGGAGCGGCTCCTCCCGGGCTGATTAGATAGACTCTCGGGATGACTAATTCCCCCGTCCTAAGTGCAGCCTGCGACGCGGCACTGGGGACGGCGCTCTGCCTCTAATGGCCTCCTAATGCATTATGCCGGGTCCCAGGGCCATTAGCCAAGACACCTGCCCGCCCCATTCATCACTGCCGCGGCCGCTTGTTTATGGGGCTGTCAGCTACATCTTCATTGGGCCGAGTCCGGCCACCCTCGGGCACACCAGCTCAGATCACAGCCATCTGGGGTCGCTGTGGCTTCCTGGGATTCGTTTCCTATTTTCAAAGGAAAACAGAAAAGTCAAGCTAGCGAGACGGAGGGGGCTTGATAAGGGACACATTTTAAGTCTTGTAACCTGCTGAGATGGCAGCTGAGGTCAGGGAGGCAGGTGACCCAACCTTCTCTTTCAGCGCCAGCCATCCTCAGAGAGCCCTGTGTAGGCACTCTACTGAGGAGGGAGAGGCTGGGGACAGGTGCCCTACTGGGGGGAAGAAGGAGGTTAGAGACTCACACTGTACTCTGTGTGTGTGTGTGTGTGTGTGTGGAGCTGGGGACACACCCCTTGCTATGGTAGAGGAGGCTGGGGACACACATCCCACCTGAAGCAGGGGAGGCTGAGACAGGTGCCCTACTGGGGGTGGGGGGTGAGGCTGGGGACACATACTCTCCAAGGATTGCAACACACACTCTCCTTCTAAAGGCTTCACTGGCAACTGTGGAACTTTACCCAGAAATACTTCCTGATGTCAACTTTTCACATTCTGTGTTTTAAAACAAAGTTACAAGATGCAACAATCATTCACTCATTCCACAGCAGTAAAACAAAACCCTTTAAGGGGACAGAGAGTTGCTAATTGTCCTGCTTGGATCACACATTGAACACGTGCATTGAATTTGCACAATGTGCCTGATGTGTACTCATTATATGTCAGCTAAAAATCACTTAAAAACCAAACATACAGGGTCCCCCCCCCCCCCCCCAGTATTGGGGATTGAACCCAGGACTTTTATACTGAGCTGCATCCCCAGCCCATTTTATGTTGAGACAGGGTCTCATTGTAGACCCTTAGTTGCCCAGGCTGGGCTTGGGCCTGTGGTCCTCCTGCCTCAGCTTCTCAAACGTGCTGGGAATCAGGTATGCAGCACCATGCCAATTTAATTTTTTTTTGTGGGAATACTTATATAACATACCTGATAAAGATGGAAACTTTCCAACCCCAGGCCCCTTCCTAGGCTCCCCAGATCCTTGCTGCGGTTGGAGCCCTGAGGCTACACAGCTCTGACCATCAAGGCGGTCAGAGTCTGCAGACCACAGAGGTCAGTGCCAGCGCACCATTCCCCTGGCTTTCCACTTTAAATACAGGTGTGCGCGCACATGTGCGAGCGTGCGCACTGCACTGGGAGGGACCCTAGGGCCTTCCTGCATCCTCCATGCCTTAATCTTTTTCTTGAGACAAGTTTCCCTAAATTACTCGTACTCTGCCTGAAATTGTGCTCTTCCTGCCTCAGCCTCCAGAGCACTGGAATCCCAGGCTTGTACCATCGAGCGAGCTTCACCTACATCTTTAGCTGGGCCTGGCGGCCAGGTCCTGTTCTATGAGTCCCCTGGGAGGCAGAGGCGGGAGGATTGCAGTAGAGTCCAGGGTGAGCAACTCATGTACTCAAGATCAAACCGAAAAGCTGGGCTGCGGACATAGCTCGGTGTGGAGCCTGGTACCCACGCCCAGGACTGGAAGAGCAAGCAGAAGCACCCCAAACACGGAGCTCCTCCGCAAGCACACTTTCTGGAATCTCATCACCTTGGTGGCCACAGCGGTTCTGAGGGGAGGGAGGAGCTTGGGGCTCAACTGACAACAGAGGCCTTGGTGGGCGTCCTTGGCTATAGGGCAGAGGACACAGGAGGCACTGGCTTCTCAGTGTCCCCAGTCGAGCTGCGACTTTGGCCAGGATTAGCTCCGCAACCTGGACCCATGAGGGGAGGGGAGGCCGAGGAACAACCGGAAGAAGTTAAAAGTCCTGGGCATTTGGGGGGTTCCTGGGAAAGGCCCAATGTGAGAACATTTGGGGTCCCGCAGAGAGGGTGATCTGTGTGTGTCACCCCTAAAGTGACCCTTCCGGCACGGAGGGAAGAGGAGTGGCAGGAGGCTGTGTTAGAGGAGTTTCCAGGCCAAGGTCTGAATGGACTTCACGGTACCCAGCCCCTCACCGTGGCCCCACCCCCTGGGGCGGTGAGGGGAAAACCTTAGGTTAGCAGGAATTTCTCTCTGGTATGTGGCAGGATGGGACTCATAGCAGAAATGGCAGGCATAGGAAAGTCAGGCAGCCCGGCTCAGGGACTGAGATTCATCATGGCTTTAGTGTGTGACCCGAGCTGCCGGCGGAGGTGGCCTTGGGCCCAGGCACGTGGCACCAAGCAGGGCAGCTCCAGGGGGGTGCGCCGCAGAGGTGCTATCCTAACAGGGCATCCTGGTGACGTGCACCACACACAGCCTCCCAAGGTGTCCCTCCGCTGCTCTGGACCGGGCATGTGTTTACCCAGGGCGGGAAGCAAGATTGTTAGCATTTTTCTTTCTGGTTTTTGGTCTTGTGGATTGAACCCAAGGCCTTCACACCAGACTATATCCTCAAACCAATTTTTAAAAATTAATTAAAGATTTTTTTAACATATCACCTTCCTCCTTTCTCATCCTCTTACCCCTCTTCCCTTTCCACAAAGTCCATCTTTTTACTTTCTTCCTTGTCTCTTACATTTTTTATGGTTTGCTTTTCTCATATTAGAGAAACCATATATTTAACTTTCTGGGTCTGATTGATTTCACTAAGCATAATAGTCTCAAGGGGCATACATTTTCCTGCAAAACTGTCATTCTTAAGGGCAGAGTAATACTCCACTGTGTATATATGTACACCACATCTTCTTTATCCAGTCATCTGTACTGGGACATATTGGCTTCTTCCAAGGTTTGGCTATTATAAATTGTCTTTAGCCCGATTTTTAATTTTTATTTTGAGCCAGGCCTGGTGGTACAGGCCCATCATTCCAGTACTCTGGGGGGCTGTGGCAGGGGGACTCCAAGATCCAGCACAGCCTGGGCACCTTAGAAATTTGGGAGACTCTGCCTGAAAATCAAAAATAAAAAAGGACTGGGATGTAGCTCAGTGTGATGGCCCTGGACTCGACCCCCTGGGACCACAGTGGGGGGGAGAGAGAGAGAGAGAGAGAGAGGAAGAGGAAGAGGAAGAGGAAGAGGAAGAGGAAGAAGAAGAGGAGGAGGAAGAGCAGGAGGAGGAGGAAATTGTTGATGATAGCATCACCCATCAGGGCCAGGGGTATCAAAAAATATTAGTTTTGTTTGTTTTTTGCTTTGTTTTGTTTTTGAGAGAGTTTTGCTTTATTGCTCAGGCAGGGCCTGAACTTACTCTATAGCCCAGGCTGGCCTTAAACTCACAGAAATCTCCCTGTCTCAGCATCCTGACTGCTGGCCTTACTGTTTTCTTTTTCTCCATTGTTCCTTGAACCTGCAGAGCACCTGGTACTCAGCTGTGCATGCTGACTGACTGAAAGTGCAGTGTGGTGAGTGCTGGGCAGTTGGGCAGACACAGGCAGAGGGCTGTTTTGATCCTCTCTTCTCCTGAGGTAGGCTGGCCCGAGCCCCTGTAGGCCAGTGCTCCCTGCTCTCCCAGGGCAGGTGTCTGGGGCACTGGGGCTCGCCTGGGCTCTCCTGCCTCTCACCTGCATGGGGTGCCCTGGGCTGGGGACAATGACACAGGGGTCTCATGGCTCTGGTGGCTCTGGAGGCTCTGCTGTGGGCCAGCTGGGCCCTCCACGAGGCGTCCTGACACGGCTTCTTAGTGTTCTATGTCACGGCAAAGCCAGGCCTTCAGCACGGGGCAGGACGGGGGGTGTCAGTGTCCCACGCAGGGCGCACTCCAGGTGCTGCCTTCAACCGTGGAGATCAGGGCTGAGCCCAGGCATCTGAGGGTGGTGCTGCGAGGCACAGGGCTTCCTGCAGGATGTGGGCCTTAGGGCGATCAGCAGGCGATGCTGCCTTGTACTGGACATCAAACCCCAAACCTTCACAGGGAGATACATTACCGGCCCGTTTTTCGTTCTAGATTTTGAGACAGGGTCCTGCTCAGTCACTAAGTTGCTCAGGCTGGGCTGGAGCTTTCCATCCTCCTGCCTCAGCTTCCTGAGGGCTGGGGTGACAGCCTTTTCGCTGTCGGTTTGTGAGCACACTGGCCAATGCCCCCCTTCCTTGAGGCTCTGCCTCCCCAGGTCTGGACGGGCTCAAGAACTGAGTTTCTATAGTGGAGTTCTCCTCACATGCCACAGGGAAAAGCCTCCGGGGCTCAAGGCCTAGGTCACATCCAAGGGCGGAGGGCAGGCAAATGCTCTGCCCAGAAAAGCCCATTTACTACACGGAGAGCTGAGAGGGTGCTAGTGAAGCCAGCCTCAAGTGCGCCCACTCACTCAGGACACACGAGGAAGAGCGTACCGGGAGCGGACCGGCCGGGCCTGTCCGCACCCATCCTGCTCCTGGGGTTTACAGGGAGAGGAATCCAAACTGGACACTGGTCCTGGCTTCAGGGACACTGGCCACTTCCTGTCCGTTTCTTTCTCCTTGACCTCACCTGGACCACGGCTTCCACAGGGCCTGCTGCCTCCTCGAGGGTCTCTTCCTGACCCTGCAGGGGAGAAGTGGGGCACAGAGGGGATCCCCAACATGTAGGCAGTGAGCAGGAGGAATGACAGGCCGGGAAACTGGGCAGTCTGCGCAGATGGGACGGGGAGGGGCCCCGCAGAGGATTCAGATGGGATTGTGTATGCGTCCTTCCCGTCATTCCTCAGGTAAATTGTCACCTACAGCAAGCATGTGAGGTGAGGAAAAAAAAAGAAGCCAGGCCGAGTGGGTCACGCTGGGAGTTCCAGGGCTCTGGGAGGCCAAAGAAGGAGGATTGAAAGTTCAAGCCCAGCTTGAGCAACTTAGTGAGACCTTGTCTCAAAATAAAAAATAAACAGGGGCTGGGGATGTATCTCAGTGTGGATGGGTTGGGCTGGATCCCCAGTATCACCAATAAAAGTAAAAGGTACTGAACACTAATCCAGCCTGTGGAGGGCGTGACATGGGTCTCCCTGGGGCCTCGCAGGTGGAGCACGTGGAGGGGGCCTAGTCCTGGGCTCGTGGCTCCAGCGGGTGTGGAGTCCCCACTCGGGCTGTGAGAGTGGAGATGGGGCTTTGTGTTCCCTGTGCATCAGGGTCTGAGCAGCCCTTCAGGAGGCCTGGTCCCAGATCCACAGTGTCCCCTGATCCTTCCATCTGTCCTTCCACTGTCTCCCCATTGTCCCTTCCCCTCCGTGTAAAGCAGCGCAGCAGGTTGACCAGGGTGTGCTCAACCTAGAGTGCCCACCCAGGCGAGTGAGGACAGCACCCAGGGCAATGGAGCTGTCACCATGCGGCCCCTTGACAGACACTTGACACTGCACAAGGCAGAAGATAAATTTTCAATCTTCCTTCAATCTGGTCACTTGTTCAAAGAGCAGGCTGAGGCCACCGACTGGGGTCCTGGTCACGTGGCCTCCTGAGTGTCCATCAGAGTGTACTGTAGCAGGTGTACAGCTGTGACAGTGAGTGGGCTTGGCCATGGGAGGGTGAGGTGTGAGTGTGTGGGTGACCAAGACTGGCCCCTGGGCTTTGGCACTGAGGAGCAGAGGCCAGCCCCTGGAGCTTGCTCACTGGGCATTCCCAAGAGCAAGTGTCCCCACACAGCAGTTACTAGTCACTGGCAGCCCTCTCCTCCCACTTCCTGTGGTGAAACGCAGCAACCCCCTGGGGTCCATGGAGGCCCGAGGACAGAGCTGGCCCACTACCCTGAGTGCTGTTGCACCCTGGGTCCTGGAGCCCTGGGGGCTGTGCAGTGATCCCTCCCGGCTGCAGTCAGACACAGGCTGTGACTCAGGAGAAAAACTCCTCTGTGACACACACACATACATGCTCACACCTTAGTACACACACCACACACACAAGTCATACCATAGCCTATAGCACTAACACGTGTCATAGCATACACCACACACATGACAGCTCAGCATACATCACACCCACAGCACACACCACATGCACACCATGGCACATATCTCTCGCTCTCACCCACATACCCTAGCACACAAACAGACACGCACCTCATAGCACACACACCATATACACATAAGTACACACACCATAGCATGCACACACATGTCCCCCAGTACACACACAAGTGCCTACCTGGCCCCATCCCCTGCTGCCTGCCCCCTCTTCAGGCCCCTGGGCCAGGTCCCTAGCCCAGTGTCGCAGGCCGAGACTCCTCCTGCCCTCCACCCGTGCTGGCTCTCCTGTGCCCAAACCCTGCACGGGGCCTTCTTGATCCCCACCCTGCAGGTACTCAGTGGCAATCCTGGCGCCAGGGCTGGTGACCCAGGCACAGGCTGTCAGTGGGTGTGGAAGGGCAGGGTGGGGATCAAGAAGGCCCCGTGCAGGGTTTGGGCACAGGAGAGGGGCCTGGGTCACCACTGAGTACCTGCCCGCACCCACCCACGCGTTGCCTGCTCCTCTGTCTGGAGTGAGAGACAGAGAGGCAGCGGGGAATCATCAGGACAAGCCCACCTTCCCGGTGTCTGGCCCTGAGCCCTCAGGGGCAGTGGGCTCACACGGGTGTCCTCTGCAGTTAGGCTTTCTGAGTTCTGTGCTGCAGGAACTTTGACTTTTCTCTTGAATTCTATTTTTGTTTTAGACACAACCTGTGGTCTGTTTATTATTTATTTATGTAATTCCAGGGTTTTACATATGTGAGGTAAGTACTCACTCTACTGTGAGCTCCATCCCCGACCAATTTTAATCTTCTTATCTTGAGATACTAAGTTACTAAGTTGCCCAGGCTAAGCTTAAACTTTCAGTTCTTCTACCTCAACCTCCCAGAGTGCTGGGATTGTGGCTAAATTGTCCCGGCTGGGCTTGAATATGTGATCCTCCTGCCTCAGCCTCCAGAGTAGCTGAGGTTACAGGCATGTGCCACCATATGGCTTATGGATATACCTCCTAATAGGAGATGGTGGCCTCAACAGCTGCTGGTGGCTGAGAGCAAGCGTCAGCACTAACCTGCAGGAGCAGATTTCCCTGTGACCTCCCTCCGTGTGTTCAGCCTGGCAGCCTGGGGTGCAGAAAAGACCACGCTGCCCTGATGGCTTCAGGCCGGTGATTAGGCGACCAAGGCTCCTGGTTCTGTCTCCTCTGTCCTTGGACAAATCACGTGAGCTCTCCAAATGCAGATGACCACAGAGGCCAGGCTTGAGCTTTGGAGGACTGGCCATGGCATGCTGTCAACACTAGGTGGCACCAGTGCCCAACTGATCCATGCGTGGCAGTGGCTGCAGAGGCAGACTGTGCAGGTGGGGTCTGCGCAGAGAAGGGGATCCCTCCTGGGAACCATTGTCCACAGCTCAGGGTCTCCCATGGCTGCATGTCCAGCACAGCCAAGGCCCTCCCAAGGTTGAGTTTCCCCTAAGGCCCACAGTCCTCACGGCTGAGCGTCCCCAAAGTTGAGTTGCTCCCAAGGTCAAGTGTTGCTCATGATTGAGTGAGTGTACCCAAGACCAAGATTCCCTCAAGCCTCAGCATCCCTTGAGGTCGAGCATCCTCCACGCCCGAGCGCTCCCCAAGGCCAGATGTCCTCCACGGCCGAAGTATTCTTCAAGACTGAGTGTCCCCAAGGCCGAATGTCTCCCATGACTGAGAATCCCTCGTGGCCGAGTGTGGTGCCAGTGCTCCAACCTCTGCCCGCCTCACTTCAGGCCCCCAGCCTGGCCCACCTGACCAGGTGTGGATGCATATGCCCACCATGGGCTGCCTCGGCCCTGCCATCACTGGCCAGGATGTAGTCTGCATATCCTGAAACAGTGCTTGGCCCTTGGGCCTCTTCCTTCAGGGTTGGGGAAGTGTCTGGGGCTTTTCCTGTTTACCAGGTGTACCTCAGTTGGGGGTCTGCTGCCTCCCTGTAAAGAGGGTCACTGCTTTCTCCCTGTTGCTGGGTCTCTCTCTCTCTCTCTCTCTCTCTCTCTCTCTCTCACACACACACACACGCATACACACACACCCTGGGCATGGCAAGTAGAAGTCTATCTTATTTACTTATTCATTGCTTGGACAGAATATCCTGCACCCACAATTTAAGAAAGAAAAGATTTATTTAGCTCAGTTTCAGAAGGTCTTGCACATTCCCTTTGTGGCAGCTGGCACTGGTGGAAACACATGTCGGTGTGAAGAGGGACTCACCGCATTTTAGACAGAAAGCCAAGATCTACCACTGGCTGAGGCAGTAGTCTCGACCTCCTGGCCCTTGGTTACACAACTTCCAAGTGCCTGGATGGCTGAACTCCAGGCGATGGACTCTGGCAAACACTTTGGCTCTACAGGATGCCCTGGGTGTTCTTCTCAGGACAAAATCCTGTGCCTTTGCAGCCTTTAATTGGTAAAGGGCGGGATCTGGCTGCTTCCTGAGACATCCTCAGAGTGTATTTTTTTACAGTTCTGATTTCAAGTACTTGTCTTCTTTTTAATGTCAGTCTCTTTAACATCTCTGGGTTTTTCTGCCCCATTTTTGCAGCTCCCTTCAGTCTGGCAAAACTGTAAATCTTTTATATCATTTTTTCCTTGGCATTTTTTCACGCTTTTCAATGTAGAGCTGCTGAAAGTTTCAAGCAGTACCCATGTGACAGCCTGAACACCGAGCTGCCTTGAGAGGTAGTGCACTGTTCACTGCTCTTAATCTCAGTTTCAGTCAAAGTCTCTGGACAAGGACAAAATGCTGACACACTTTTTGGCCAGATTGTAGCATGCATGGTTTCTAACCAACTGCCCGTAGAGTCCTTCTTCCCATCTGAAACTTCTTGAGCCTAGTTTTTAAAATCCACGTTTCTATCAGCATTCTGGTCTTCTGAGCTCTGACCAGAGTCTCCCATCAAGTTCATCTTAGAGTATTCTAAGGCTTCTCTAGCTGGTATCTTCAAACCTTGAATTTCCAAAGTCTTTCTGCAAACCAGTTCTCTAAAGGCTTCCAAACCACATTGTCAGGTAAAGTCACAGCCATAACCCCATTCCTGTACCAATTTTGTGTTAGTTCCTTATTCATTGCTGTGACAGAATACGTAATAACCACAATTTAAGGGAGGAAATTTTCATTTAGCTCACAGTTTCAGAAAGCCTCGCACAGTCCATTCATGGGGAGGCAGCAGCGGTGGAAGCTCATGGCAGGGTTTGGAGAGCTGCTCACAGCACTGCCAGCAGAAACCGAGTGAAGTGAGTCTAGGGACTTGGGCAAGGCTAGAGCCTTCCCAGGAAGAAGCTGTAACTACGCTTTTCTCTTCCTTTCTTTACTTAGTTCAAGCTACTAGTTGGGTGCACTCACGTAGGGTGGGAGCCCCTCCTCACTTCCTGGCCCACAAGTCAATAACACACCTAAAAGCTCTTCCCTGGGCATTTCCCAATTTCAACTAATCGACACAGTCCCTCCAATAGTCACAAGGTCGTTTGACCTGGATGTTATTTTTCTTCTGATTTCAACTATGGACCTGGGCCACGTACCCCTGGGGGCTGCAGTCCTATTGACTGGAAGGTTCTCTCTCTCTCTCTTTCCTCCCCCCCCACCCCCCCCCCCCCCCCCCCCGTGGCACTGGGGATCAAGCCTAGGACTTCACGTTGAGCTACGTCATCAGTTCAGTTTTGGTTTTTATTTTGATATAGGGTCTTGCTAAGTCACTAAGTTGCCCAGGCTGGGCTTGAACTTGGAATCCTTCCTCAGCCTCCCAGAATGCTGGCATTCCAGGCCTGCACTACTGGCCCTGCCAGACTCTCTTTTCTACTTCTCACTGGTACAATTGCAGTGGCAGGCCCACTGAGCTGCTGTCATCAAGTGGCGTGTGGCTGACCCTCACCCTGTGGATCTCCACACCACAGGCATCTCCAGTTTCTCCTGACACCTATGGGCCCTGCTGTGTGGCTGGCATGTGGTGTCAGCCCAGAGGAGCTCTCGGCAGGCCCAGTGCAGTGGGATCCTTGAGGGTCTTTGGGGAAGGTGGCAGCTGGCAGAGGAGTGACCAGGGATGGGGGGGAGGGGACCCAGCTCTAAGATAGTGGCTTCCAGGTTCTTGGCATGGACTTGTGCTGGGCTGTCTGAGGGGCTGATGGTCACACCAGGGGCACATCAGACCTGCCTGAGATCCATGGTCTAAGGTTCAGTGTCTTCCATGGCTAAGTGTCCATGACAGCCAAGTGTCCCCCAAAGTTGAGCTTTCCCCAAGGCTGACAATCCTCATGACTGAGGATTCCTGAGGACACCTTCCCCTCCTCTCTGCACGGGTTTAGGGGCCACCAGAGGTGATGCTGTGCAAGTGCCTGGACAGGCAGGAAGGTCGTAGAGTCCAGCAGCCAGGACTGGCCTCTCCTTTGCTCTGTGGTCCCTCTGCTGAGCGGCACTGCTGGTGGCACCTTCCCAGAGGGGCTGGTGGGGTCTGCCTGCAATATCACATACATGTACACACACACACAGACACACACATACAAATACACACACATGAGAACTGGGGGGTGTCACCCTTCCTGGACATTCCATCTTTGTCAGAGCATCACGAGAAGATTCTGGGCCAGGCCTTGTCCTGGAGGGGGAGTCACCAATGAGGAAAGGGTGACCTTTTGTAGAGCTGCTTTCAAGTAGTATTTTATTGGGGTTACATTAGAGAAGGGTGGAGACTTAGAGACCTTGTGAAGCTCTGTGCCCCTCGTCTGCCACCTCTTCTCCCTCTCATCTACATCCATCCCAGAGGGGTAGAGGACCAACAGGTGTCCTGGCAGGGTCCTTGGTTTTGCCACCCCTCTGTCCCAGCCCTCTGCAAGGCAAAATCCTTCTGTCCTGGCACCTTCTGCAGAATTAGTCATCTACCACAATGTCCCCTCCTGTCCCTGGTGACTCCTCTTTGGATGTCAGGACTCTTCCCTCCCTCACGGCCTTCCTGTGATAGGCAGTCAGTGCTTGGCTCCTTTTTCAGCTGTGTGTAACCTGTGGCTTGCCATTTGCCATTTGATTTTTTTTTTTTGTCTCTTTCTTGAATGAAGGGAGCCTGATTTGGGCCACATATAACATGTATCATCTGCTGTGGTCTAATGTATATATGTAACAGAGCCTCCTTATTGTGATTTGGATCTGGAATGCCCCCACCCCCCCAAAGCCTCATGTATTTGGTGGTTGTTATGGATTATCTACAGAACCATGTGCTGTTAGGAGGTGGGGGTCTGTCTGGTCTGGCAAGGTGGATTATGGGCATGTGGGTTGGTTTACAGGCGGCCTTAAACCTGGAGGGGGCAGAACACCGAGGCTGCACCCAGAAGGGGTGGATCACTGGGATGGGACCTGGAAGGACAGATGCTGCTTCCTACCTTCCTTTGGGGAATAGACTTCACTTGATTTGACTTCCTGTTTGCAATGCTGTGAGGAGCTGCCCCCATCTCTGCCTCTGCCATGTGCTACCGCTAATGCCAGCTGCTCATGAATTGACTGTGACCTTCTGAAACTGTGAGGTAATATAAACTTTTCTTCCCCTAATTTGTGCATGTCAGATATTTATTCATAGCAGCAAGAAGGTAACTAAGACGCTACTTTTGAAAAAATTTTTATTATACCATTATAAGGAATTAAGGGCAAAAAATGGTGGGCCACAGGTTGGACACATGTGTTCTAGAGCTAGAGTTTTTCGAAGGCAAAGAGGATCAGGAAGGAGGACTTCCAGAATGGCTTCAGAAAGTGGCAAGGATGATGGGACGTGGGTGTCCACAGCAACAGGGAGCATTTGAGGGTGATGATGGCAATGTGTCCTCCACTGTACTAAATTTTTGAAATTTAAGCATGCACTCTATTTTTGGACCACACTTCCTACAATCTCTTGGGCATCTCTAGAAGAATCTCATTGATAAGAGATGCAGAAAATTTTATATCCTACAGAAAAACAGAAGCACAGGATGGATGATGACACAGGGATGGCAATGATCACCAATGTGGGTGTCACGGAGCCAGGATGGCCTGAGACCTCGGGCAGCTGCCGTCAGCCAGGCAGAGCTGTGAGCACCTGGACTCTGGGATGCGACATCTGTGTATTTTAGGAGAAATAGGAAATTTAGACTTTTAGATTAACAAAAAATTTTTAAAATGTAGACTTTTGATTTACAAATAACAAACAAACAAACAAAAAACCCCCAAAACCAGCATATGGGCCAAAAAAGACAAACGACCTCTGCGGACTACATGGGATAAGCAGGATTTCAGTTTGTGAACTTGAGATCTAGGCAGATGTGGCCAGAATCGGCCTTCTCGGAGTCAATGCCCACGTACTGGTGGGCAAGCATGTCACTTGGCAGCTGCCAGTCCTGGGGACAGCCCGCAAGGCCACAGGGTACCCTGCCCCAGGGAGGTGCTCATGGCTCATGTTTGGGGTCACGGGGAAGCAAGAGGAACCTGCAGGAAGTCTGATCACCAGAGTTCTGACAACTTGGTAGGATGACATTGTGAGTGCCACTTTGGGGAAGTGGTGGGGACCAAAGCAAGCAGTGCCCTTGTTCCCTGGGGTTTGTGACTGGCTGCACCAGGAGAGACCCGGAAGTGAGAGCTGCTCCAGCTGTAGGAGAGCCCACTCCAGGGAGGCTGAGTCATTTGATAAACTACCAGGGTCTGCAAAATCTAACTCAATTAAGCCTGCTGTTGGTGCAGGCCGGAATCCCAGCACTCAGAGGGGCTGGGACAGGAGGGCTACAGCCAACCTGGGCAACTTAGTGAGACCCTGTTTCAAAACAAAAAAGTAAAATAGGCTGGGGATGCAGCCCTGTGAGAAGGCCCTGGGCTAGATCCTCAGTAGAACACACGCGTGCACACACACACACACACACACACACACACACACACACACACACATTCTCTCTCTCTCTCTCTCTCTCTCTCTCTCTCTCTCTCTCTCTCAGATAGAATTACATTGACTCTGCTGTTCAATTCTGCCAAAGGTAGGTCTGAATTTTTTCTAATAACACAAAGAGCTCAAGTCTAGATGAGTCTGAAATACTAACCCCTAAGAGGTTGTGACTGGATGCACCGCCTGCCTCTGGGTAGGGAGAGAGGGTTCCACTGGCAGCCTCAGGAAGGAAAGCCAGGGCATGTCCCTTCCTTCCCCAAAAGGATTCAAAACCAACTGGAGGGCAACCCCCTGACTTCTCTGCTAGGGCTCACCTGGGAGGGCACAACTTTGTGTGTGTGTGTGTGTGTGTGTGTGTGTGTGTGTGTGTACTGAATCAGATAAGGCTAGGGTAGCTTGTAGTGACTGAAATGCGACCCCTTTAAAACACTGTTCTGGGGGACCTTCTACTTCTGTCAGATTGAGCCCAGGGCCCTTCCCCTAACCTCTATCCCAACCCCTTTTATTGCTTACTTGACACAGGGTTTCACAAAGTGGCCTAGCCAACCAGCCTGGGCTAGAATTTGAGAAGCACAGTCCTCCTGCCTCAAGATCCTCGAGGCTGGGCCTACTGGCCTGTGCCATTGGGCCTGGCAATATATTAATTTAAACATATAAGTTATAAAGAATAGTAAAGGATATTTAATTCAGTGAAGTCACAACTATAAATCTAATTCAGGAGTAATACATAGAAATGCAACAAGTGCCCTGATCTTAAACACGCATCTGGATGATGTTTAACCTAGGTCATCCCCTGGGGGACCATCACCCACTCCTTTTTTACCTCCTGAGTCCCAGCCCCAGGAGATGCAGTAACCTGATTTTATCTATAAATGCTATGAGATATTTAGACTTTTATTTATACTTTTCTAGAGAGTCTCTTCCTTTTTGTTTTCCTTTTATTTTTGGAGGCAGGGTCTCACTCTTGCAGAAAGTGTCTTATCCTCTACAATTGCCCTGTTTCAGATCCAAACTCACCTTGTGAGTTTTATGGCTTCCCTCTAAGGACCACAGTGCCTTTTCACACCTGTAGGTGTGAGCGGTGCTCAGGTTCGGGGATGTGTGTGTTCTTCCAGGTGTATCTGACTCTCTCTAGGTTACTGCTGAGCTCCCCCTCACCTGAGAATGCGGCTACTCAAGATTTTCCTTTAGATTAATTAGCTAAATAATGTAAGTAAACTTTTTTCCCTGGGGGGAAGGCATGGTCTCACTCTGTAGTCCAGGCTGGTCCTGAACTCACTATGGAGCCCAGTCTGGCCTCAAACACAAGTAATCCTCCTGCCTCAGCCTCCTGAGTACTGGGATTGCAAGTGTGCATCACGATGCCTGGCTTATGTGGTACTGGGAATTGAACCCAGGGCTTTGTGCTTGCTAGGCAAGCACTTTAACCACTGAGGTAGGCCCCTAGTTTCCAAAATAAGCTTTAATATTAAAACTTACACTTTATTTATTCTACAAAGAATTAAGGTAGTTCATAAATAAAGGAAAACATGTGCTAGTTGGCTTTCCCATTGATGGGCACAGTACCTGATACTTAAAGTAGCCTAAAGGAGGAGAGGTTTAGTGGCTCAGTGTCGGGGATCCAGTCCATGGCTGGCTAACCCAAGGCAGGGGCACCGTGGCAGAAGGGTGTGCCGGAGGAGCAAAGCTGCTTGGCTCATGGTGGCCGGGAGGCAGAGCAGGGGACAGCCCACAGAGGAAGGGGCAGGGGCCAGACATAGTCCCCAAGGCTACACCTCTACCACCAGACACACCAGGAGGGGCTCTACCGGACCCTGGTGGAGCCCAAAGCCAGTCCAGGTGACCCTCCGCCAAAACCACCGTGATGGCTACAGTGAAGGAATCTCAAGCTTTCCATGCAGAATGCAGGGGTCTCTGAGCCCTGGCCCGTGGCCTGTTCAAGGAGCTGAGCCTCCTATCAGAAGGTGAGCTGCAGGTGAGCGAGTGGGGCTTCCTGCATACTTACAGCCACTCCCCGTCTCTCACATTGCCACTGGAGCTCCATCTCCTGTCAGATCAACAGAACTGGTCCCTGGTACCAAAACGTTTGTTGATCCTTGTACAGCATCGAGCTGTTGTCACGGCAGAGGTGGTCTTTCTACACATGAAGCTGTTGTTGACAGGGAGATGTGAACACAAGCTCACTCTGTGTGTGGTCTTGGGCATGTTCACAATGGCGGGGGAAATCTCCACCTTGACCTCGATCTCTCCCCAACACGTCTGTTGTCAGAGCATGAACTGTTGCTAAGACCACGTCGCCTCACCCATGCCTATCAGACACGCCTGAGAGGAGGCCTGTGACGACCTGCTGTGGCTGTTAAAATCCATCTTAGAGAAGGAGAGAGTGGAGCAATTTCCAGTAGGTGCAGTAAGGGGTCATTTGGTCCCTTTTGGTCCCTTTGGAGCAACTCTTGGCTCATGTAATGCAGTACCACCGGTGTCCTGAAGATGGCGATAAGTCCCCACCAGCTCCCTGGGGAGATGGTGGTCTTCAGTCCCTCAGCCCCAGCAGTGGGGTGGCTCTGTCCCAGCCAGGGCTAGAGGCTTTGCGGTGGAGACCCTACCCTGGCTGGCTTCAGTGCAGGCGAGAGCTGTGGGCATTTTAGCAAGGGGTGCAGGGAAGGAAAGGGGTCTGGAGACAGGAGGGAGGTGTGGTCTCCCATCCAGCTCAGGGGTGAAATGGAGACAGCCCCGTGCTGCATCCTCTTTGGAATGTCACCATGAGACTGAGTATCGTAGAAGCTCTGTGTGGTGGCCTGGGCCTGTCAACCCAGCACTTGGGAGGATGAGGCAGGAGAATCGCCGTTAGTTCAAGGTCAATCTGGTCTACATAGTGAGTGCAGGGCCAGACTGATCTACAGAGTGGGACCCTGTCTCAACAAACAAGCAAAACAAAACAAAACCAACCAACCAACCAAACAAACATACCTCTGAGAGATTTTGTAGGAGGAAAATCTGGTTAATGTTGTTTAACCCAAAATTACACGCCCTCCAAACCTACTAGTATAAAATCAAACTGTGTTCAGTAGAATGTACTCCAACAGGTAGCAGCTGCAAGGCGTCTGAGGGATGAGAACTGAGTTCTCTGCCCTTCGGGGGGTGAAGGGTGTGCCACGGCTGCTCACCTTGGGTCCTGCTACCAAGCAGCAGCTTGATATCTCAGGGCCATGTGTCCATCGTGTCCTACACAGTTGTACAAAACACCCAAGAAGGAAAGCCCTGCTGACTGTGTGCTTTACCTCTGCCAGGCCCTGACGAGAGTCTCTCTGTGTGCTTAGTCTTCATGGCATTTCCTGGGCTGACATGATGACCACCTGCAGGTGAGCCGGCCTTCGCATAGAGAGGGGCACTTTCTGGAGCGGCCACATTAGCAAGCGGTACGGTCATGACTTAAGCCTCTCACGCCCTTAATTTGGATTTTGTTTTGTTTTAAATGCTCTGTATTACTCCATTTTCCCATTTCTAGAAACAGTGCCTGACACAGCTTAAAGGAGGACAGGCTGGATTTAGCTCATGGTATCAGAGGGTCCAGTCCATGGCCGGCAGCTCCCAGGCAGGACCATTATGGCAGAACAACATGGAGTAGCAAAGACATTCCACTCACGGTGGCCTGGAAGCAGAGCAGGGGACAGTCCAGAGAAGAAGAGGGGACTGGGCCAGACAGTCCCCAAGGCCACACTCCCAAGACTCACCAAGACAGGCCCTCTGCCTCCCCCACCCCCAACCCTTGCAAGCAGATCCCACAGCCAGTCAAGTTAGTCCTTCACCCTAATGCCACACTCTTTATATCAAGGAATTTTAGTTAAGGAAGAAATTCAAATGGATTTAACAATTTGAGATGTAGAGAAAAAAGATTAAGAAACCAAGTTAAAATCTCTGTGGTCTTGTTTTCTGTCTTAGTGACCTGAGAGGCTTTGGATGATGTCTGGGTTACTATTCCTTGTTGTGACCCAATACTTGACAGCCACCACTTAAAGGAGGAAAGATTCAGTTAGTCCACAGGTTCGGGGGTCTCACGGAGCCCACTCACGGGTAGTGAGCGGCAGAGGCTGGAGGGCGGCTTGTCGCCTTGTAGACAGAGGCCACACGAGGGAGGCCCAGACTGGAGCTTTCCCAGGCTGCATGCATCCTATTTCTTCCTCCCTTTACTTAGTTCAAGCTGCCAGTTGGGGCCCCCACACCCAGGGCGGGCGTCTCTTCCTCACTTCCTGTCCCACAAGGCAATCACACACACCAGAAAGCTCTCCCCAGTCTCCACAAGGTGACACAGCCCCTCCAGGTCAAGCCCCAAGCACCTGCCCCTTCCAGCCAGGCCCCACCTCACCTTCCCAACAGCACACAGTTCCAAGGTCATCCGACGATATCCAAGTACCTGAGGTTTTTGGGGGCACTCCAGATCCACACATAGCAGGCAAGCTATTTAACTTGGTTGATCTCTTCTATAAAGTAAGGCTTACTTTTGAAGGATTAAAGTGGAAGTAAAGGTACAGATTTTCTAGCTGATTCTGGTCTCACAGGCCTATAATGCTAGCTGAGAGGCTGAGGCAGACGGATTGCAAATTCAAGCCCAGGCTGAGAAAGTTAGCAAGACCCTGTCTCGTAATCAAAAATATCAAGGGCTGAGGACATAACTCAGCGTGAGGACCCTGAGTGTGATCCCCAGTACCACAAAAAAGAAGGAAGGAAGGAAGGAAGGAAGGAAGGAAGGAAGGAAGGAAGGAAGCAACTTTCCCCATAATAAATGCTCCCGAGCATCCAGGTTGTATGGGAGGCAGTTCTCAGTGCCCTCAGGGGCTCACAGGAGTGGTGGCATTTACAGCCTTGCCTGGCTTGTGGCCAGCCACACAGGCCCAGGCCCCTGTGGTCTCCGTTCCCTGCCAAGCACGGGCCTAGGCCACCTGCCAAAGCTGGCCAGAGCACAACCCGTAGCAGGGTCTCGGTTATCAATCGGAGCTAAATTTAGGGGGCAGCTGCAAACGTGAGCACACACCAGGCCCTGCAGGCGGGTGTGCAATTAGCTGGCAAACCCAATTAACGGGGACAGGCGACGCTGGCACTTTGCTCCATCCCTGGCCCAGCAGCCTCCTTCTCGTTAGTGTCCGTCACTTTCCGCCATCTTGTGCCTTGCCTGGGGCTCTGCTTGCATCCTTGGTCTTCATATCTGGCCCAAATTATTATTGAATGGGAATAACATTATTGATTTATTGGTGGGAATTATGGAATGTTTTCCTTTGGCTGTGCCAACATGGCAAGCTGGTGACCTTGAAATGCCATTAGCCCTTAGAGGGTCCATTTGGCCTGCACAAGATAAAAGATGAGCTTTTTAGAAAAATTGGAGAGTTCACACACAAAAAATTAAATTTGTGTCTCCTCCTGAAAAATTAGGAGGCTGTAGCTGGATAGCCCCTTGTCCCCCAAGTCCTTGCATGGATCTACTGCTTCTTGCCAGTGTCCCCTGCCTCCTCCAGCCCCTGTGGCCCTGCACTGTCCTCTGTGCTCCTCTGTGCAGTCTGCCACCCAACTCTGTCACATGAATGAGGTGTTCGCTAGGATCCTGATGTGAAAACCAGCAATCTGGTGGCACAGAACTGTCATCCCAGCACTCTGGGAGGCTGAGGCAGGGGACCTCAAGTTCTAGGCCAGTCTGGGCAGCTTAGTGAGACCCTTCTGAAAATGAAAGCCAAAGGAATGGTGTGTGCATGGAGCTCAGCCTGAAGGTCCTGGACTCGGGCCCCAGAACCAGTCAGCTTCTGGAGGAAAGCCGAGCTTGGCCTGTGGTTTCCGAGGTTGAGACCATGGTCATGTGGTCTGGTTGCTTTGGGCTCATGGTGGCCGAGTCAGCCCACAGTACATCCCAGTGGATGGGGGTGGTAGAAGAGACTGCCCTCTTTAAGTCAGCGGGGGACAAAGAGAGACAGGGGACAGCTGTCACCCCAATGTCCTTTCCAAGTACATGCTTTTGATCACCTCACCTCCTCCTGCTATGCCCCACCCGCTAAAGGTTCCCAAGCCTTCAATCCTCGGGCTGCAGGGGACGCTCCAAACCCATACCCAGGGGTCATACTTACACTCACTGCCAGTTAGCAGATCCTGCAGCGAATGAAAGCTACAGCCCACAAGGGACTGTCAGACTTTCACATGTACTGGCGCCTCTCCTGGACCATGGAAAGAGAACCTCACCCATCTATCTGGTGGTGAGAGGACGGAAACTGGGCTAAGCCCTTCTGTGTCCTTCGCCCCCCTCACATCAGTCTGTTACCCAGGCACCTGCTAAGGAAGGCTCAGGCGCTGTGGGGAGGACTGTCCCTGAGGTTCTGGCATCTTCTACCTGTAGGGGCACTGGGGCTGGCCTAGAAAGGTGAAAGGTAGTAGGACTCAATGGATGTGCAGCTAGAGGTGGTGGCCCACACCTGCAATCTCAGCACACAAGAGGCTGAGGCAGGAGGATTGTTTTAATCAAACCAAACCAAACAACCAAAAATTAAAAAATTATCTTACGTGCTTTTAATGCATCTAGTTGCAAATGAGATAAAGGAAGAGGAAGAAGAAAGAGGATGGGGAGGAAGAGTAGAAAGAGTAAGAGGAGGAGAGGGAAGAAGAGGAGGGAGGGGCAGAGAGAAAAAAGAAAAGAAGGCGAAACCACAACAAGAAGACAATGAGAAAAGAGGGAGGTTTTCGACTTTAACATCAGCCGTACATGAGTGTGTTGGCCGCAAACAAATATCCACATAGCCCTTGGCAGAGCAAAGCTTCCCAACCCCCGCAATCAGAGGCTGAGGCGGGAGGATTGCTGTGAATCCTGTACCAGCTCAGGTTACGGGGTGAGTGCAGGTACAGCCTGGGCTATAGAGCAAGACCACGTCTCAAAAATAAATACACAAATAAATAATAAAACAAAAAAGGAGGAGCTTTATTTTAAACTCAGGAGGCTCAAAATCTATATGCACAAAATGTGATCAGAACCTAGGTGAATGCTTGAATACAAATTGAAAGCATATTGTAGTGAAGACACACTGCCAAGATCCCCTCAAATCCTCCCCCTCTCCAAGGGGTCCTCTTTCCTGACAGTCTGCACCAGGTGGGCCCGGAAGCAGGTGGACACTGCTGCCGAGTGCCACGGCAGCTCCTATAAACGTGATGGTGTCCTCACCCACCTGTCACCAGAGCTGGTGCCCTGCCCGGCGTCTGACGGTGTGCCCATGAGCCTGCGCTCTGCTTACTTCCTTTTCGAGTCGAGCGCATAATTCTCTTCAGATGTTTTTGGAAGCGGAAAGAAGGGAGCCTGCCGGTCCCAGCACCCCTGTCCCTGGCAGGGAGGAGCGTGGCTTTCTGGGGACAGATGTGTCCCTAGCTCGCAGCTGCACCTTCCAGACCTTATGATCCAACTCAGAAAAGATGAAAAGGACATGACCCCACAACCTGTGGCACGTGCTGTTATCCTGGCAAGCTGGGAGGCCGAGGCAGGAGGATTGCAAGGCCACATCCAATCTGGGGGGAAGGGGGGAGTGCTCCGTGAATTTGCAGGATCCTATCTCAAAAAGAAAAAATAATAAAAATAAAAGGGCTGGGGATGTTGATCAATGTGGCGGCCTGAGCTCTGCCCCTAGTTCTAGAGGAGCAAACCACAATGCACCCCTCAACAGGGAGGGCGATTGTCACACCTGCGGCTCACACTCTGACAATTGAGGGAGAGGGCCGGGCATGACGGGGACCTAGCAGTCCTGCTTTGGCCGTTCGAGGCTGAGGCAGGACAATCACAAGGTTGATTTAGCAAGACCCTATCTCCAAATAAAAAAAACAGGCAGGGGGTATAGCTCAGTACAAAGGTCCTGGGTTCAATACCCAGTACCAAAAAAGGAGAGAGAGAGAGAGAGAGAGAGAGAGAGAGTTTATTCTTAAATGGGGATTTGGATTTGGTTTTCAGCACATGGCTGCCCCCTCTGTGAGCACCGTCAGTGACAGCCCTGCTACTGACCAGGGACCAGTCCCCGCCCTTGCGTCCTGTGGATCTGGAGCCCAGGTTCTGCTTTGTCTTTTCACACTCCCCTCGCTGACCTTATTTCTGACCAGGGTGGGCAGGTTGGCATCTCCTAGTCCTTTCCTGACTTTTTCTTCACAAACATCCCAAGTCTTCAGCTGTTTGACTCTTCTCCATCCTTCAACAGCCCTGTCTCAGGTGTCCTCTCACCAGGAGCGCCTCCCCGGTCCTGTCTTCTCCAGTTGGTCCCATCTTTGATCTTCTCTAACATTTGCCGGAGCCTATTTTTATTTTTACTTCCGTGGTTATGGGGATGGAGCCGGGCCTTCACACTGGGCTACACTCCCAGCCCATTTTAAGTTCTGTATTTTCAGTCAAGGTCTCGCTAAGCTGCTATGTTGCCCAGGCTGGATCAAACCTGTGATGGTTCATCCTCCCACAGTGCTGGAGTGGCAGGCCTGTGCTACAGGACTTAGCTCTTAAGACTTTAATTTTATCACTTTCTTACTGATGTTACTCTAATAAAACCATGTTTATCAAAGAGTTGCCAGAGTCCCTTGGAATCACCTGGTCCCATTCAAGCCCGGGACTCCGGAACCTGGTGTGACGTGGGGCTCAGAGGCACATCTTTCCTGAGCTGCCTGCCCTCCACCATCCTGAGTCGTGTGGGTGACTGCTGTGGCCCCGGGGGACCCTGCCTTCTTTGTAAGTTATGGACGACCGCAGCTGTACTGGGAAGCGGGATAGTAACACACGTGGTATGAGCCACACCGATGCTAAAGTGCAATCAACTGTAAGCAGTACTTGCACTTGGATTGTGTTACAACTCTGGAAGTCCCCTCTGTTGAGAGTCCTTACAAGGTAGAACCAAAAATCCAGGGGCTGCCACCGCCAAGCGCCACCCTATGGAAAGGCAAGCTCACAGAAATGTGGCCATGGATCCTCACCCACCTGCCACCGGAGCTGACAAGGTGTGACATCTGGCTCTTCCTCAAAATCAAAATGACCATGAAAGGTTAACGTGAATGGATTCAGGACACTGAGGCAGCTGTGACAGAGCCACTAACAACAGAAGACTTCCAGAACTGCTGCAGGAGGCTGGGGCGACAGGATGGGTATGTTCAAAGTGAGGGGACAGGGGATTCTGAGGGGATCGTGGCTCCCTGTTGTATTTTCCCATCACTCCTTGCACCTCCATGGAGCTGGCCCTGGGCCCCTCCCTCTGCCAGGCCGCCCTGCGCCACTGTGAGCCTATCTCAGCGATGTTAGCGTTCCTCTCCAAGTGTTCCTCCATACAATCTAGAAGACAAGGGCCATATTACATCACGGAGACAAGGGCCCGGCCACGCCGAGACAATTCCCGAGTGTTTGACCTCCTGGGTGGGATGAAGTCCTCACCCAAGAGGTTCATGCCTTACCTCTGGAGCCTGTGAGCCCCAGGTAGGAGCAACTGTACGGCACAGTCACAGCGAGTGGGTTAGAGGCAGAGATCACTCAGGGTTATTTGGAAGCATCCTGATGCTGCAGCCCCTGTAGACAGCCCCGTCCCAGATGGCAGCGCCCCCATCAAGCTGGCACATGGCCCCTCCCCCAGCCCCCAGGCAGAGGAGGAGGCAGAGGGGAGGCCAGTGGGCAGAAAAGAAAGGTTGGCTGGTTCCAATCTCATGGGTTGAATTCTTATAACAAGCTCCGGTAGGACTCCATTTTATTCTAAAAAACTGAGGCTGGGGAACTGTCTGCTGAAGGTTCAAGTTCAAGTTCCATGAAGGCAACTTCGCAAGATCCTGTCTCAAAAGATAAAATAAAAGTTCTTGGAGGATAGCTCAGTACAAAGGCCCAGGGGTCGGTCTCCAGTACTGCCAATTCAAAAAAAAAAGAAAGAAAGAAAGAAAGAAAGAAAAGAAAAATCCACCAAAGGCAGACCACATAGCACAAGGTAAAGACAGAACTGAACCCCTGATGGACTGTGTTCAGAGCCTCTGCAGATCAGCAGCCCGGCCTCGTTTCCTAAAGAGTTGGCCAGCTTCAGAAACTCAGCTCATGAATGAAGGAGGAAGGATGGATCTGGAATATCAGCACTCTGCAATTCTTCAAGAAGCACAGTTCCTGGGAATAATCACTGATAACTGAACAAACGACTAAGAAGAAAAGACACCAACACGGAGCCGTTCACAGGGCCGATGAACTGTAATGTCACAGAGGAAAGGAGGACGGGATAGAGGGGCTCGGAGGGGACCGGCAGGGCCTGTGTCCTCAACTCTCTCTCAATAACCCAGGCCTGAAGCCAGGCCCAGGGGGCGTGCAGGCCGAGAATCCCAGCACCCTGGGAGGCTGAAGCGGGAGGAGGGGGAGGTCCAGCTCAGACTGGGAATTGGAGCAACTTAGTGAGACCCCCGCATGGAGAACCGAATGGGTTTAGAGGTCATCTGGACCTGGGCATGGTGGTGCAGGCTCCCAGAACTTTGGGAGGCTAGGCAGGAGGATTGCAAATCCAAGCCCAGTCTGGGTAACCTAGAGACTTAACAAGACCAGTGTCTCAAAATCAAAACTGAAAAGAGCTGGGGATGTAGCTTGGTGTGAAGGCCTCGACTCAGTCTCCAGTCCCCACCCTGCCATGCCATGTGCCCGGACAGACAGACAGACAGACAGACACACACACACACACGCACGCAGAGGAAGGAAGACAGCTAAGATGACTTTTCTGTTCTAAAAACAATGACTAGGAGAAAGGTTTAGCCCAGGACTGAACATGGCTTCTCTTTTCTCCTAATTAATTCCACTTTCTGTCCCGCAAACGGACTGTGTTCTGTTCGGCAGCACGGAGCATACAGCGAGGTGCCCCTGGCGGAAGCTGGGGACTCAATCCTGTAGCTGGCATCTCGGCCTTACAGGCTCCAGGCTTTTAATTTGCTTAGACATAGACTGGCTTGTGCTCCATACACCACCGAATCGATGCTAATCTGCTTACCAGGAGCTGGTTCAATTTTAAAAGAATTTCATTAACCACCAATAAAAGGCCGGGTTTAATGTCATTACTACAGGATCCAGAGTCCTCGGCAAGATCCCGTGCCCGTGATGATCCTAACGTTTATTCGGAGGCATTTCTAAGGAAGAAGGGAGACACGGGATGGAGGGAGATGTGGAAGAGATACAGTGCCTGTGAGTCCGAGCGAGGGGGCCGCCGGGAGCCCTGTTCCTGAGGCCAGCGTCATCACCCACCTGCAAGCAGCTGTGCATCCGCATCCCTAGACCCACCTCACGGGCGTTGCAGTCGGCACAGTCTCTGCCACCCGAGGGCAGGGACCTCCCTGGCACTTACACACACTGCTCATTTGCAGAAGAGACACCCAGGCATCATGCACGAGACCCAAGATCAGCCATCTGCTGGGGCGCCTGGAAACGGCCAGCTCCAGCTCCGTCCTCTCCTGACACCCCCACACCCTCTCCTGGGAAGTGCTTCCAGTAAGCCAGGAGCTCCTCACTGTGCACAGCATGGTGAGCCTGGGCAGCCGGCTAGCCGAAGGAGCCAGAGGAGGGACCAGGCTGTGGGATCCCATGGTAAGGGCAATAGAAAATCAGGGGAATGGGCTGGAGGAATGGCTCAGCGGTTAAAGTGCTTGCCTGGCAAGCGCTACATCAGGAGCTAAGCATTCAAGTTCGATTCCCCAGCACCAGGCAAACTGGGCGTGGTGGTGGCGCACGCCTGTAATCCCAGCACTCGGGAGGCTGAGGCAGAACGATTGCTGGAGTCCAAGGCCAGCCTGGGCTCCATAGTGAGTTCAGGACCAGCCTGGGCTACAGAGCGAGACCCTGTCTCAAAATAAACAAATAAATAAATCAGAGGAATGTTCACATTTAATAACAGCTCATTCTGGTAAAAGACACATGGTCTAAAGTCCTCATAAAACTTCCAGAACACTCATCCCCTCAGTCTTGCCCCGTCCTGGAGCCGTTCCGGAAGTTCTTTCCTCGGCATCTTCAGTGGTGCTGTCCCGAGCTGATGCAAAACACTGACCTTTCCTGGTCGTCTTGACTTTAGAGAAGAGCCAGAAGTCGCACAATGGCGTAGTGACTGGGGTGGCGGAGGACACGCCACCACGTTGTTACCAGCTGTCTCCCGTGGAACGGTGCTCAGAGCAGGTGTCACTGTCCCTGTGATCCAACCTCATATGGACGCTTGAGAAAGAGGATTCCAAACTTGTTCAAAGCAAGTGGAAGATCTGGAGAGGAATTCAGGACCATGTGACTTTTATTGAAATGTATTTTTAAAAAATTTAAGCACACTCCGTATTTTTTGATCCCTTGTCCCCGAAGTGTGTAAGTAGCCAGTGTCTCGGAGGCGGAGTAGGTGCTGGGCATCTGCCACCCACTGTGTGTCCCACTCATGAGTTGGCTGAGGCTGTGTGTGACACACAGTGTTCTTACCCAGTCAAATAAAAACTTAAAACACACCTCTAAGCACACTTGGCAGCAAAGCAATTCTATTTTTATTTGGCGACATGGGTTGCTCTTTGGGTGAGGTAAAAAAGAATTAGCTTGACATGGAACATAGACAGTGTATTTTCTTTTCTTTCAGTGAATTTATCCTTTGCCCAAGAAATTGAACATGTCTCTTTAAAGGCTCAGTCCTGGGGTCCCAGATGGCCGAGAGGACTCATGGGGCAGGGGCAGCAGTAGGAAACCTTGTCTGTGCCTGTGTGTGCTTGTCTTCTGGGAGCCTGTGTGTCAGGTCTGTCAGGCGGAGCTGCCCTGGTGCTGCCCCGCTCAGGGTGGGGCTATGGCTGGCGCTGCGGCCCCACCCCCACAGGTCCTGCTCCCAATGAGTGTGAGCCCACTGGACCCCAGGACACCTGCTCCTCCACACTGGCCATGGTCACCTGGGTCTACAGCTCAATCACCTGGAGTCTGAGGCCAGAAATTGGGAGCCAAATGGGGCCTTGAATGCCAGCACCAAGCTCTGGCCCAGCTCTATCCTGACAGTGGCAGCTTGGGGTCCCTGGGCAGAAGCCACCTACTGTGGGAACTATGGGGCTGGAGAACCAGAGAGAAGGAGAGGGAAACCAGTTATTTCAGGGCTTCTGACCCTAATATAAGTCTACCACACCATATCCAGAGAGCAGGATTGGTGCCGATGGACCAGAATGTACCAGTGCTCAGCTCTGTCTCCCCCGCTTGCCCCACCAGAGCGAGGTGTTGTGTGGTGACGCAGGGGACCAGTGGTGATGGCTGGCAACCTCTTGGGACAGCTGGAGTCATGCTCTTTAGAGGCCTCAGGAGATCTGACACCCCACACCCATCTCTGCCCCTGGCCCCATCCCTGTCCCTACATCCTCACTTCTCACCAGCAGTCACCGCCAACAATTCCTATCTGTCCCTTTAGCCCTGGAGACAATGATGGCTTCTGATTGGGATCAGTCCCTAGCTGGCAAGAAATCTGTGCAAAGTCTCCTCTCCTGGTCCCACCCACCCTCACCTCTCCAGTGGAAATTCCCTGTGTGGAGAGGTTTCTGCTGGGCCCTGGCAACTAGGGGACAGGAGGTTCCCTTGTACAGCGGGCTGGGGAACACGTTCTGCCACGAGCTGTGAGGATACGGAGTTATTAACTGAGAAACGAGTCTGTTGCATTTAGTAAGCAATTTAATTACATATAACAAACTCACACCTAATGTGATGGTTCCCCTGGCCAGGCTGGACCGAATGATTTTCATGGCCTAGATGATGACATGCTTGCCGGCCTTCCTCTCCCTCTCTCACACACTCTCTCTCTCTCTCTTATTCTTTTGGGGGTGAAGGTGAGGGAATAGGATCTTACTCTATAGTCCTGGCTGATCCTGAGCTCATTGTGTAGTCCAGATTGGCCTAGAACTCACGGCAATCCTCCTACCTCACCCTCCTGAGTGCTGGGATTATAGGCATGTGCCACAATGCCCAGCTAGTATAATGCCCAGCTAGTAGGGGGGATCGAACCCAGGGCCTCTACTCTGTAAGCAAGAGCTCTAATCACTGAGCTATGCCCCAGCCCCTTCCCTCCCTCCCTTCGTGCTTCCCTTCCTTCCTTCCTTTCTCTCTCTTTGTTTCTCTCTTTCATATTGGAGACTGAGCCCAGAGCCTTCACACTGAGCTGCATCTACAGCTCCCCCCCCCCCTTTTTTTTACTTGTGCTTTTGACACAGGATCTCGCTAAATTGTTAAATTGCTCACAGTGATCTTGAACTTGTGATCCTTCTGGCTCAGCCTACCAGAGCACTGAGATTTACAGGCCTGCACCACTGGACCTTGCCACACTTCTCAACAGAGAAGGTCAACATCCCAAAGGCAGACGGCTTGAACATCCTGAGTATTCCAGGAAGCATAGTGGCCTGCACATGACAGTCCCTGGAGGAGGAAGGGGAGGGGCAGGCCCTGGTGCTGGGAAGGGTATACTCTTCCCCAATTCCTCTGCACACTGCTAGCCACGCTGTTGTTCTGCTTTGGCCTGAGTTCCTCAAGTTCCTCAGGTGGGAGTGAGTTTTCCTCAGGGGCACCAAGGCTGAGGGAAGGCGTGGCCTTGCTCTCAGTCTCAGGACACACGCAGTCCCAGGACGGGGTGCAGATACTGGGTTCGGGCCGAGGTCAGCTCTGATGCGTAGCAGATGTGAGGGCAGAGGGGGCCGTCTTCAGCTCCCTCTCCCTTCTGCGTGTCCACCGCTGGCCCCATGGCCTGGGCAGTGACATGCTATTTTTATTCAGTCTGCTGTGCTCCCAGCGTAGGAAAACCTAGGCCTTCAGGGGTCCTGTGCACTGACCCTTTCTGTCCCAGGGCTGCAGTGCCCTCGGTGGGGCAGAGAGGCTTCCCTGGCTGGGGAACTCTACAGCTCACGGGGCCCAAATACGGTGCCCCAGGGCTCCCTAGTACCTTGTGGTCATTGCACCATTCGGGGATATGTTCAGAATTGACTTTTATTTATTTTAAAAATTATTTATTATTGGTTTGCACATGCGCTGCACACTAACTGCACTCACCTTGAGGAACTGTGCACGTCCACGTGGCATCATCCTTCCCCACGTGTCCCCACCCTCCTGTCCCCTCCCAGCCCCCTTTCTTCTGTCCCCTCATGCTCTGCCTCCTGGCTCCATCTCTCCTTCATCTTGTCCTTTTAGTTATTGATAATTTGGGCCTTCCAGAGATGAGACACCTCCAGAGGGCTTTTTTGTGAAGACAGAGTCTCGCTCTGTACTCCAGGTGTGTGCTCAACTCAGTGTGTTGCTCAGGTTAGCCTCAAACTCACAGCAATCCTCCTGCCTCAGCCTCCCGAGTGCTCCACAGCACTTTTTGATGCCACTTGTGCATGTGTCATGAAGATGATGCTGAGTAGGGACCTGGCCGGTGACGCAGGCCACAGGTGCATTTATTTTGCTGCCTCTGTCTCCAGCCCTCACCCAACACCAGGGTCAGGACCTCCACCTGCAGAACAGCCCCGCCCTGCTTCTGCCGACACTCCAGGCAGAAAGTGCGGCACAACCGTGCCCTGTGATAGTCACCAGTGCCCACCGACTATGAGTCCCTTGCTTGGATAAGCTCCACTCCGACCCCAGGGCTCCAGGCAGCCATGAGGAAGTGTGTCTGAGTGCAGCACTGGGGACTCCATGGCCCTGCACACTATGGAGCAGCCTGTGTCCTGCTGTCCTGCCACAGCCCTGGGGTGGGCAGCTGGGCCTCAGGCTCCTCTGAGGTTCAGAGTGGAGGGGTGCAGCTCTCCTCCAGGGGCTGCCGCAGGGAGGCCACACGGAGGAAGTCTCAGTCCTGGGGTACTGGCTGCCACCCAGAGCAGGGCTCCTGCTCTCCTAGAGGTGCCAGCTCCTCCCCCACACTGCCACCCCCATCCCTCATTGATGACAGAGCTAGAATCCATGGTGCCTGAGTGAGGCAGCTCTTCTAGTCCCCACACAGCTCTTTCACCAACTAAGTGGGTGCTCTTCCCTCATTTGCTGACCCACAAATCACTCACACTCTAATCCAATATAATCTAATCTGGTTCCTAATTGCCTCGTCTAGATGTGGTTCCCAAACCCTAATTCAAGTGTGGTTCTTGATTGCTTCAAGTTGACACAATCTCTCCAATGGTCATATATATAATCTTTATGGGAGGCCCAACTGGAACTCAAATGGTATAAAGGAAGGAAGAAGAAAGATTGTTACAGCCGCCTACGGAAACCGACGTGCTGCACACCGCACGTTCGCTCCAGTCTTGACTTGCACCTGTCTGCCCGTCGCTGATCTTGAGTCGCTGATCTTCAGTCTCCGGTCTTTGCCATTGTTCTTCAAACAACCGAGATCGGCAGCGGACTCTCACTGGCTGCCCTGCAGTCCCGGACAGGAGATCTACTTGTGGCCGAGCAGCCTTCGGATGCTCCGCCTCTTGCACATGCAAGCCACCATCTTGAACTATCTCTATTCTCGGATTTATAAGTCTTCCTAGTAGATCCTTTTTGTTATAATTTCTGTAAATTCTGCCTTTTGAGAGAACCCAAACTAATAGAATATGTAATAAATAAAATAAAAATTTACTGTAGCAAGACATGTCAGCCATGAATCTGCCTCAGAACCCTACTCCTTTCTTCAAACACACTTGTACCACTCTCCGTGCCACCTTCTATAGCAGTACTACAAGTCCTCTTTCTGAATGTCTTTACGAGATATGATCAGAAATGTGGTGAATGTGGTTGCCAAGCTTTATCCCACAGAAACACAGTCTTGCAAAAACATAGCTGTACATCCTCACCAACCTCAGTCACTGGAACTGGCACTGGGACATCTCTGGATCTTCCCCTAAGTCCAAGCGCTCACGACAGGACAACATGTTGAATTGATCCAGTACCTGGCAGCAGCCACAGCAGGGCAATCAGAGACACTCAGGACAGAGGACCGACAGACCCACTTCAGAAAGGGGAAAGGAGAGGGGTGAATATGCCCAAAGTGAGGGGAGCATTGTGAGGAGGACTCAGGGCAGTGTGTATTTTATTTCTAAAGAATTTTTTTAAATGTCAGCATTCATTGTGTTTTTGATCAAACTGCCTAGATCGAGGACCGGCCTGGCACTGCTGTGACCAGGGAGTCAGGGGCAAGGCTGATCTTAATGCCAGGTTTTAACTCATTAAAAAAGTGGTGAAGTCACCACCCATTTCCATCTTTCCGATTACCGTCGTGTTCAAGGCAGGTTACATAGGCTCGTAGTTAGTGTCTTACAGGAGACCTACGGCCTGCTGGCTCCTCTGTGTCCCTGAGAGTCCAGCACCCCAGCTGCCACAGCCCCATTTGGAACTCGGTGCGGAGTTCATTCCAGGATGGCCATCCTTCTCTTGGACATTCTGTCTCCACCGCCAAGTGTCCAGGACTCAGGAGGCCAGCTCCCCCAGGGACAGAGATGCCACATCCTCCTGGGAAAGGGACACCTGCATGTGCAGAGCTTGTGACCTCCTGACACCCCACTACTTGTCCTGTCGTCTGTGCTGCAGAAGCAGAGGCCCTGAGCAAGCAAAGCTGTCCCGGGAGGCAGGGGAGACAGTGGAGCTGAGGTGTGGTGGGGAGGGGATGTTGCTGGGGATCCATTGATCCAGCAATTTTGGCAGATAAATTTCAATTTACTGGACATAGGGTATGGCATTCCCAGCACCTGCATAAAAAGCTGTTTATCCGTAGTACTTTGGCATTTTTTACTCTTGGGTTTGGCCAAAATTTGAAAGTTTAAAGACTCAGACAGTCATTAGAGAAATGACAAAAGGCTCAAGCTACGATTAGGCTGAGGGGTCTGATTCATTGATTTATTCTTTTTTTTCCCCTCTACTGAGGATTCATCCCAGGGCTTTCACACTGTAGTCATTTTTTTTTTTAAACTTTGTGACAGGATCTCTTGAAGTCACCCACTTATCCTGGCCGGACCCAAAATTGTGACCCTTCTGCCTCAGTCTTCCAGACTGATGGGATTACAGGCTCATGCCACCATGTCTGTTTTCCTATTTTGTTTTTTAATTTTATAGGTCCAGTGGCATAGACCTGTAATCCCACCAGTCTGTGAGGCTCAGGCAGGAAGATTTTAGCAAGCCTGAGCCCAGCCTGGATGACTTAGTGAGACTCTGTCTAAAATTAAAAAATAAAATAAAATAAAATAAATAGGCTGAGAATGTAGCTCCATGCAGAGGCCCTGGGCTTCATTCCCCAATACCTACAAAAATAAATGAATATATAAATACATAAATATAACTGACTTTAGCATTTGTTAAAAAAATGACCAGAAGCTAAATACACTCAAATGGTGGAGAGAAAGGCTCCAAGGCAGTGTGGGCGCTTCCTTCCTGCCCAGGAGCCTAGATATGAGAAGAGTCTTAACTATTTCTTTTATTCCTTTAACTATGGCCCCTTGTCAAAATAAGAAACAGTGCTGGGATATATATAGTTCAGTGTGAAGGTTCTGGGTTCAATTCTTATTATAAAAACAAAACAAAACCCCACTATGCCCTCTTGTGATCTTAAGATTTTTTAAAAAAACATCGAAAATATTTTTGTGAGAGTTTCTGATCTCCTACCAGAGACCTATGGTAGGAGGTCGGAGATCCTTTCTGATCTCCAGTGTTTTAAAGTAGTGGGCTTTGTGTCCCAGGTGACCATCACTCTCTCCAGTTACTTCCCAGTTCTCTGACTGTGCTTTCAGAAGAACGAGGCCTTATTAACCATGTACTAGGTCTCCAGTCTTCTTCCAGGCAATGTGAGTGTTCCTATGGTGCTGGAGACTGAGCCCAGGGCCTGAGCATTGAGCTAGATCCCACCCCATTTTTGTTTTTGATTTTAATACAGTGTGTGTCTAAGTCAGTCTTAGTTCCTTTCTCTTTGCTGTAGCAAAAATTTCCAACATTCACAGTCTAAGGGAGGAAAGATTTATTTACCTCACAGTTTCAGAAGGTCTCTCTCACACACATGCTGGGCCACTGGCAACCGAGTAAGTACTTGGCAGGGCTGGAGAGCTGCTCTCCCCATTGCAGACAGAAGCCAAGGGAGGCAGGAACAGCCAATGAGCTTTCCCAGGAAGAAGCTGTAACCCTCACTTCCTCACCCACAAACCCATAACATCTGAAATTTCTGCCTTAGGCAATCCAGAATCTCAACAAACCCACGATCTTTTCAGATCAGACCTTAAACCCCTGCCCCTTCCAGCCAGACCCTCCTAATAACTCACAGTTCCAAACATATGAGGCTTTTGGGGGACGCTCAAGATTCAAACCATAGCAGTCACTAAGTCCCTAAGTTGAGCTTGTGGTCCTCCTACCTCAGCCTCCCAGAGTTCTGGGATGACAGGCTCAGGGCTGGGCTAAAGATTCTTAACCTCTAGTTCAACACTGTGCAACAGGACTCTGTTGAATGGGGAACATACCCTCCACTCTGAAGTAGTGGTCATGGTCCTTGATGCTGTCCACATCCTGCCTCCTGGATTGGGACTGGTGTGGGTACCGGCAAAGGGACTCTGTAGATGTGATTAAAGGTCTTGAGAGGAGAGATCCCTGCAGGTTATTGGAACAGGCACCTCACATCAGGGAGGCCCTGGCAAGAAGAAGCAGGGGACAGAACTGCGAGAGCTCTGAGGATGAAGGGAGGGCATAGGCCTCCGCAGCCTGGAACTGCAGCAAGAGAGGGCTGGGGGCAGGGAGGGGACATAGACACGGCCCTCCTGTCCCCTGACGGTGCTGCCAAGGGCCATTTGTGTATTTATGCTGTCATTTGCAGGGGATACAGAATTACCAACTTAGAGTTAGCCCACTGCATTTGGTAAAACTTGAGTTAGCATGCTCCTCATGGGACAGTGGAACCATTTGGCACTGCTGAGGCCAGGCTGGAAGTTCCCCACCCCTGCCCAGAAGCCAGCTCTCCACGCAGCCCAGCCTAGCCAGGGAGACCCACTCCCGGGTCTCTGACCTCCAGAACTCTCAGACAGCGAGCCAGAGCTGTTTCAAGTTACCAAGTTTTTGCCAACTTGTTACAGCAGCAAAAGGAAGCTAATACAGAGAGAAACTGAAGTTTTAATTTTACTCAACTTTAATTGATTTAAGTGAAAATACAAATAGCCATTATGTGGCTGGTGGCTGCCCTGCTGGATGGTCCGGGTCTAGACAGCAGATAGTATCCTGCTGATGAGTGAAATATTTGGCAACACATCGGGTAGAGAGCTGCTCAGTATGGACACTTCCGTTCCTGCACAGTCCGCTCATGTCTCTGGTCACTCAGGCATGGCCACGATGGTTTCAGCAATGACATCACGAACGCTGCTCCTCAGGACTTGGTCCTCGTGGAATGCGTCAGCAGGCGTTCACCGTATCATCCAGCCCCTCCCACTTGGGTCATACAATTACTGACTTGAACTTGGGGCCTCTGCGCTGAACTACATGCCCTGTCCATTTTTAAACTTTCATTTTGAGACAGCATCTGGCTAAATTTTAAGTTGCCCAGGCTGGCCTTGAATGCTGGTGGTGGAATCTGTGAGGTGCCCAGGCAGAACCCTACTTCTCTGGGGGAAGGGTGCACTGAAGGCAGCACAACCTGAGCTGAGTCCTCCGACCCTCAGGTACGCACAAGTTCATTTACACCATGATTTAAATGCATATCTGCTTAATCTTCAGTTTCTATAAACAGAATTACAAAAGGTTATAAAGAGATATAGAAGGCTTGGCCCAGTGGGGCAGGCCTGTCATCCCAGCACTCTGGGATGTCAAGGCAGGAACATCATAAGTTCAAGCCCAGCCTGGGACAACTTAGTACTTGGCAAGGCCTTCTTTTGAAATAAACAAAACGGACTGGAGAGGTAGCTCAGAGCAAAGGCCCTGGGCCCGATCATCAGGAGAGAGAGAGAGAGAGAGAGAGAGAGAGAGAGAGAGAGAGAGAGAGAGAGAGAGAGAATGGCTTGAGTAAATGGACCAGACCCATCATCTTCCTCAGTGAAAGATCAAGTATTCTGAATATTTTATTCCCATTACCAGACTGGCGAGATGCAGCTCTAGGAGAGCCCGTGCAGGACACAGAGATGACACCTCCTCTGCCTGCTGGCTTTGTGGTTCCTGGCACCTTCAGCCCCCCTCCCTTGCTCATGGAGAGGAAACTGGGCAGACTTCCTGGGCAGTTCCATCCCTGCTCTGGTGGAGGAAAGAAGGGGTGATAGTTACTGGCTCAGCGGAAAGTTTGGTGATACTGCTTATAACTAAAAGAAAAAAATTCTAGCAGGGAGTGGTGACACCTGTCTATAATCCCAGCACTTGGGAGACTGAGGCACGAGGATTGCCATGAGTTTGAGGCCAGCTGGGGCTACATTGTGGATTCAAGACCAGCCTGAACTATATACAGAGCAAGACCCTGTCTCAGAAAAAAAAAAAATCTACATTTTCAAGTTCTGTTCTGTTATGCTGGCTATATAACATGTGGCCTTCCATTTTTTTTTTTTAAAAAAAGTTACAACGAAAAAATGTAAAAAGAAAGTTTTAGTATTAAACACATATGATATTATTAAACATATAATGACTATATACACATAGTACTTTGGGTACTGTTGAACCCAGAGCCTTCAATTGAGCTATTTTGCTAGGTCATTTTGGTTTTGATTTTGAGACAGGGTTTTGCTAAATTGCCCATATTGGGATTGAACGTGTGATTCTCTTGCCTCAGCCTCTCAGAGTGCTAGAATATATTTTATATGTAGCCAAGTGGTTCTTCTTCATTCAAAACATGGGCAAAAACCGTGGCAGGCCATAGATTGGCTGCAGAAGCAGCAGTAACTTTACTACTGGAATGGAAATGGAATGGAAATTTGGTAAAGTCTCAATATGAGATAATGACCTTCCCTCCACAGCCTGCGGTATGTGCTCAATACAATAGTCACAATTCTCCACACCTCTGCTGCCTTCTGGCCTGGATGTGGGGTTTGACTGAGACACTGGCACCCCCGGGCTGTTAAGGAACCTTCAGCTGTGTTTTGTTTGACCTACACAGTGTTTTACTCACAGTCCACAAGTGAGCATTGGAGCTGGGGACCACATACTGCGTAGTTTAGGCCACGCTGGCCCCAAGGGGTGCCAGGCTTACCCCCCTCCCTGAGGCTCCTCTAGGTCCTCCTTTCTCTGGCGCCATCTCCCTGGGCGGGCCAGCTGACTGACTGTGACTCCCTGCACAGACTGGTCACTCAAGGTACATTGGCTTTGCAGCAGACTTTCTTTGTGTTACCAGCCTCATGGGTCCACAGATCCGGTATGATATGTTACCACTGACCAGATCAAGGGGGCTGGGGGGATATTTGCTTTGGTGAAAAAGGAAAAAAAGACTTCCTTGAAGCTGGCTCCAAGGAGACGGAGGGGCCTGCACACCTCAGGTCAGCATTCCCACATGAGTGAGTTAGTGAGTGAGTGAGTAGCGGCGCTTACGGTGAGTAACACAGGAGAGGGGCAGAGGGAGACAGTAGACACTGATGTCCAGGCTAGTGGCCCTTCCTGGACACATGCCTCGCCCTCTGGTGAACTACGGCTGTGACCTCCTGGTGCAGCATCGTTGGAGAAGGACAGGGGGCTGCAGGAGGGGAGTGCAGGTGGGGGAGAGGGAACCGCGGCACTGTAGGACCTGGGAAAGTTTGGAAGCCATTTCTCTTAAAGAAAAAAAATCTGATATTTAAAGTTCTCTCTCTCTCTCTCTCTCTCTCTCTCTCTCTCTCTCTCTCTCTCTCTCTCTCTCTTTCTCTCTCCTGGAGATCCAGCCCAGGACCTTCAACTGAGCTATAGTCCCAGCATTCCCAGCCCTTTTCTTTTCTTCAGTTTTGATTTGAGACAGTCTTCCTAAGTTGTTCAGGCAAGGCTGGAACTTGTGCTCATCCTGCCTCAGCCTCCCAGAGCCCTGGGACAACAGGTCTCCTGTACCAGTCCAAGCAGGAGGTGCTCCCTTACTGTGCTGGCTGCATTTGCCCTGAGGACAATGTTCCTGTGACCCCTGGGGTCAGATATTGGCATCTCAGGGCCAGGAGAGCTGGCTGTCTCTGGAGGCTACCAGTCTACTCTTGCTGGGTTCCCACGTCCTATTCCCAGCCCCCTAAGGAATGACAGTATCTGACCTGAGCCTTGGGCGCCCGCAAGTGGTGACAAAGCCATTAGTCTCATGCCTCTTCCCGTCAGTGTTCACATAGGCAGGGCAGTGTCGACCCAAGACCAGAAGTTATGCTCATCGGGCACCTCACAAGGCGCCTGGCTGTTATTCCAGGGTGCAAACTCCTGCAGGGGGCTCATCATCAAAACACTCTTAAATCACATTTCTGGGCACCTGGCCCTTGCACTCCACAGACAGTAAATCTGAGAGCCGAGACATTCCCCAGTGTGTTAGTCTGTCCTTCTGTCCATCCACTACGCCAGCAGCATTTATTTAATAACTACTGTTTACCAGGCCCTTTTACTGTATACGAGCTCATAGTGCTGAAAGGATAGTCCCATTGTGTTAACAAGAGAAAGGAGGCTCAGGAGATTTTGAAAAATTTGCCTAACTAAGAGAAGAAATTAAAAGTCTAAAATCTAAAACCATTATAGGAAGCATCTGTGGCCTACAGAAGCTAGTGTGTGTGTGCGCGTGTGTGTGTGTGTGTGTGTGTGTGTGTGCACATGTGTGTGCTTGTCTGTGTATTTCACTGCTTGGGGTTAAACCCAGGGCCTTGTAATTGAGCTACGTTCACAGCCCCCCCCCCCCACCCCTTTAACTTTTTGTATTGAGACAGGGTCTCTTGCTAAGTCTTCAGGTTGCCCGGACTGGACTCGAACTTGTGATCTTCTTGCTTCAGCCTCCCAGAGTGATGCTGAGGTCACAGGCATGGACCGCCAACCTCTGTTCTGAAGGAGTTTGGTTCCTAGCAGAGACTATATGAATGATAACAGCGACTAATATCTTCTTTGTTTCAAGTTCAAATGTTCCATTACTTACACGGATGCTTTTTCCAGAAACATTCAAGGGACCACAATTATCTGGGTAATTCCTTTCACAGACCAGACGTCCTCCAAGCTCCGCCGTCATGCTGTCGGAGCCTGAAAGAGGAGGTGGGCCGCCTGGCTGCGCTCACTAGCACTTCTCTCCCGGGGCCACCCTGGCCAGGCATGCCCAGGCCCACAGAACTTCCTCTTCCCAGGGTGTCAAAGAACACTCTGTAATCAAAGTTCGCCAGAAGCCTGAGATTTCTCTTATTTTGTAAAAGTTATGACAGCTCAGGCTATGTTTGCAGGAGGAAGAAGAGGGGGGTGGAAGTAATCTTTTTATATTTTTTTATTGTGTGTGTGTGTGTGTGTGTGTGTGTGTGTGTTTGGCACTGGGGATTGAACACAGGGTCTGTGCTCTGAGCTGCATATCTAGCCTCTTTTGTATTGTTTGAGACAGGGTCTCACTAGGTTGTTAAACTGCCCAGGCTGGGCTTGAACTTTGTGATGCTCCTGCCTCAGCCTTCCAAAGAGCTGGGATTACAGAACTGTATCACTAGACCCCTCTAAGAGGAACTTTTAGGATCAAAGAAAGACAAGAGAAATGTCCCCTGGCCCAGGAGAGGCCCGTGGTGGTGGGTCACAGGAAGGGTGAGCAGATTCCCCACCTACCGACCCCATTTCCAGGAGAGGCTGTGCAGGGGCCCCGGAGCTTGTCTCTGTGCAAGTCTCTGGAAACAGGGCTTACTTCAGCTGGGACCAGGCAGGACCCCAGGGATGGCATGGGCCACCTGTCCCCAGCCCAGGGACAGTGCCACCCTCCAGGACTGGGCAGTGGGGATGGGGTATGGTGGAGTGGTGGCGCCGGCGTGCACACAGCGTAGCACTTTTTGCCTCAGAACAAAGAACTTTGGCTCCCTCATGCTGTCACGAGCCAGCAGCAATGCCTCAGGGGGCTGCCTTTCCTTCTCTCCCCAGCTGGTCTCTGTTCCCACTGGTGTCGCCTGTTCTTGGCATGTGGGGCCCGGTGTCCCGGCCACCGAGGACTACCACAAGCAGGTTTCCCTGCCTGCTGTCCTGACTCCAAGCACCAGCTGTTCCCCGCCCCACAGCTACGCCCTGAGAGGCATCTCCCCAGGCAATTTCACCCTGACTTGCACTGTGGCCATCCTGCTTTGTTGACTACAAAGGGGTAAGAAACACCTAGAAGAAGCTGGCCTGGTGACACAGGACTGTCATCCCAGGACTGTGGGAGGCTGGGGCAGGAGGACAGCATGTTGGAGCCCAGCCTGGGTAACTTAGCAGCTTAGAGAAACCCTGTCTCAAAATGAAAAACAAAGACTAGGAACATAGCTCAGTGTGAAGGCCCTGGGCTGGATTCCCGGGATCACAAACTAATAAGCTCTCGGCAGGTCAGGTGGGCAGTTTTGGGTGTGTCTACAGATGACTGACATGTGGGCCAGCTAACTGAGGAACAAGCCTCGACCCAGATGTGGGTGGCACCAACCAATAGATTTTTAGCCTGGATGGAAGAGAGAGCGATCCAGAAGGAGTTCCTTTTTCCTGGAAGAGGGTTGGTCTTTGCTATTGCCTCCGGACGTTGATCTCCAGCTGTGATTCCCCAGGGAGCCTCCAGTCCTGGACTTGGACCTGGGCTGCATCTTTGGTCCCCTTCAATTTTCCCTCCTAGACATCACTGGTCACTCCTCTCTGTCCCATGCAGCTGTCACTGTGGACTCTCCCACCTCTGATTTTGTGAGCTGACCTCACAAACCCCCTTCCGAAGTTGTGTGTAGGTTATTCCCTGGTGGTTCTCTATCTCTCGAAAGCACTGGCTCTCTAGAAACCCACACATACACACACACACACATACTCACACAGAGTCCTCCCACCCCTGCGCTCCTGGCCTTGGTTCCAGGATGAAGGAAGCTCAGTGCTCAGAGGCCCTCTCCCTCGGGGACGGTGATGCCCGAGGCCTGCTGCTGGGTCATGGCATCTCTGGCTTCCCAGGCCCCCCAGTCCTGGCACATGGAGGGTGACTGGGATGTTCACAGGACCATGATGACCACGCAGGATGGGGTGCTGGAGGCTGAGGAGTGTGGAGTGGACACAAGTGGCTTGGGCCCAAGGGTGCCACAGGGGGACAGCAGGCAGTGTGGGCCATCCTCTGACCAGGCTAGGAGACACTCTGACCCTGTGCGGTCATGTGACAGGACAGGCACTCATCTACCTTCGGTCCTGCGATGACTCCATTGTTCGCCACGCTCTTTCATCCGGTGCTCCTTACTCGTTTGCAGTTCTCCTGTCTTGAGACTCTTGTAAAAAAGAGTGAATTTAATAAACAAGTAGCAGGGGCTGGCTAGAGTTATCTTGTGTGCACGCGCACGCGTGTGTGTGTGGTACAAGAGTTCAAGCCCAGGGCCTTCACACTGATCTGCAGCCCCAGTCCATTTTGTTTTTGATTTTGAGGCAGTGTCTGCCTAAATTGCCAAGTTTCCCAAGCTGGGGATAAACTTGTGATTCTCCTGCCTCAGCCTCCCAGAGTGTGAAGACGACAGATCTGTGCCACCAGGCCCGGCTTAGAGCCTTTAAGTGCAGGTCCCATGCCAGCCTTCCCAGCAATCGCCTGCCTGAAAAGCCTCCCAGCTCCCAGGCCACAGGGCTGCCCAGGTCTGGGAGAGAGGCACCTGCTCCCCAGCTCCAGTTCAAGGCAACACCCCAGGGGCCAACACTGGGGCCTTGTGGTTGTCCTGTTTTCCTTTGTGTGAGCAGCTTCCCTGTCCTTCCGTGCCCAGCCCCCGCAGCACCCCACTGGGGCAGTTGCTGAACCCCCATCCCCCCCTTTGGCTGTCTCCTCTCCCTCCTCCTAATCTCCTGGCGGCTCCTAACAGGATTCACTGGGAAGATGCGGGCAGGGGTTGGGATGTCAGAAAGCTATCGTCACTTTCGTATCTGACCTCTCTCACCAGCTGCAGAATTAACAAATTGAATGCCCTCAGCAGACAGGGGTGGCCGTGACACGCAGTCAGACGGCTCCTTTAGACAGCTCCTGCTGATTAAATTCCTCTTGGCTCCTGCCAGATGCTGGCAAAAAGACTCGGATCCAACAGGGTTTGAGGTTTGTTTTTTTTGTTTTGTTTTGTTTTGTTTTTTGTTTTTTTTTTTTCAACAGGAGCCAATTACTCGCGGGCTCTGGGCAGGTGCTGGCAAGTGTCACGGTGGCCGGGCGGGCTGTCTGAAGGCTTATCCGCCCGGCGCCGGGCTGGGGCTCCTGCCTTCACTGAGGTGGGACCCTGGGCTCCACAGGGTTGCCAGTACTGCGGTCCCCTCGCAGCCAGCCTCCCTGTCCCCACCCGGCCCCCTCAGGCTCTCCAGTGCCCCAAGGGGGTGGTGCAGACCTGCTGCTAGACCTGGAGCCCAGGGGACAGGTGTGCGGATGGTCACTCGAGGGCTGGGGCCAGCAGATGTGGCATAGCCACCTTTAAGAGCAGGGAGGACACTTGGCATGTGGTCACAGACTCCCTTAACTCCGGTCCCAGAACGCACCTCTTACATCCTCCCATACCCTCCACCCTCCTTGGATGCTTAGTGAAAAACAGTGGATGCTGGGCCCAGTAGCACAGGTCTATCATCCCCGCATGCAGGGGGCTGAGGCAGGAGGATTTAAAGTTCTAGTCCAGCCTAGGCAGCTTAGTATTGAGTAAGAGCCTGTCTCAAAATCAAAACCAAAAATGGTCCCGGGCTCCATCCCCAGTACGGCACACAAAGATTCCCCCCCAAAAAACAAAGCATTCCTAGCAGTTTAACCACTGCCAGCCCACAACTAAGTGCAAGGGTTCAGAATAAAAGCTAGACAATTCTTTTTATCAGTGTTCATCCTTTTAAATGAAGGAAAGGGAAACTTTTGGCTGGTAGTAAACTCAGCACACTGAGGAAGTGTGACCCTGGGGACTACGTCTGTCTCTGCCCCTCCTCTCTGGGCTGCTCCCTGCTTCCAGGCAGCCGTGACTCTCTATGCTCCTTCCACCATGATGGTCCCGTCTTGGAGTAGCCAGCCATGGGCTAAACCCACTAAAACCATGAGCCAATAAACTCCCCTCCTTTAAGCTGTAGGTATTATGTCCCAGCCTTGGGAAAGCCGACAGATGCAACATCCAGTTGTTATGGGACCTGGGATGGCACCTCCCTGCAGGCTCCTTCAGCTTCATCCATGCTTCCAGAGTTAGCCTCTTTAGCAGCCGTTTCAACAGGGACCCACCGGGAATGGCCGTGTCATCTCCCTGACTAGCGTCCCCTGCTCCATGAGGAGTGATGCTTCCTTCCCAGTCTTCCTGCAGAGCCCTCTCTCTCCTCCAGTGGTGGCCGTCCCAGTGCCCACTGGCGGGCATTCTGTCCCTGTCACAGTTGCCTGATTCCTGTCTATGGACTTAGCAGGTCACAGGAGAAAACAACCTGGAAAGATAGAAAAGGCAGGTGGCTTAAGGGGCCATGTCTATTCTTCCCAGAGAAGAGAGAGTCTGGGCAGGGAAGAGGGCAGGACCTGGACTTAGCGACCCCCACCCCACATGTTCTCGTGTACCCGCAACAGACTTGAGTCCCTAAGAGGTGGAGCCAGGAGCAGGGAGAGAGGAGCGAAGGAGGAACCAGCTCAACACAGGAAACAGCTTCATAACAACCAGAGCTGCCCAGGGAGGGAATCCAGGTAGTGAAGGTAGTGAGTCCCCCGTTACTGGAGGACTTAAACAGAACACATGAGCACTTGGTGATCAGCCTAGCTATATGATTGCACTGGACTCTGTGTCAGTTTTCTTCTCACTTGGAAATTTATTCCTCCTTCTTCAGAAACAAAGGGAGCCCTTTAAAGGGAGTCCCGTAAGACTTGGTGGCTCCGCTTGAGGATGAGACTTGGTGACCCGTGCCTGTAACCCCACACTCTTGGAGTTGAAGGATGACAGCATTGGGTTTGAGCAGGGCAATTTACCAAGTGACCAGAACTTGTCTCAAAAATAAAGGCTGAGTTTTGCTCAGCGCAAAAGCCCTGGTTTCAATCCCCAGTATTGGAAAAGGAAGAAAGGAAGGAGGGAAGGGATGGAGGGAGATAAGGAGGAGACAGAAAGGAAACAAGAAGTGGGGTGTGTGTGTGTGTGTGTGTGTGTGTGTGTGTGTGTGTGTGTGTGGCTTCTCTTTGAATGACTATGTCAAGAGAGGGTCTCTGGTGAGGATTGCGAGCCTGCAGAGTCACAACACCATGAGCTGGGGACAGCTGGACCTTAACCCTACCACCACCACTATGAGGTCTTCCTTCTAGCTGGCTGATACCATCAAAATCATGCAAGTTCATTCTCTCTAGACACATGAGCCAGTTCTGGTGCCAGAAGTATGTTCAAAAGTTCCCTGCATGGGATGGCAGTCATTAAGTGCTCCCATGAGGAACGTGAATGGACAAATCTTGGTTGTCAAGTTGACTGGACTAAGAGATAGTTAAGGAGGGATGGGATTGGGAGGTCGGGAACCTAACCAACTGAGGAGCTCGTGGCTGAATGGGCCATTGGGAGGAGTCCTCAATGAAGTGAAGGGTCATGGGGTCATGACCTTAGGGACCGCCTCTGGTACTGAGCCACTTCCTGTCCGCACTATTCTGCTATTCTCTGCTTCCTAGCTGCCACAAACCAAGCAGCTGTCCTGCACCATAATGCCATGGAGCCATGGACTGGACCCACCGAACTTGTGAGTCAAACTAGCCTCCTTTAGGTTGTAGGTATCTTAAATTTTGTCTCTGTAGCAGAAAAGCTGACCCATACTGAGGACATGGCTTCAGATTTAACAATGACAAATTTCAGTAGTTTAATATCAATAGAGATTGGGTCCTCAGATCCACAGCAGGAAAAATTGCAGGGCAGTCCAGGCACAAGACCACATACCTGGGAGTCAGGAAACCGGGTCCATCATGTGAAAGGCTGGGATCTCTGGGTCTGTCTGTCCTTTGCTTGGGTCCTAGTTTTGTTGTGTAGTAAATGAGGACTCTGGATCAGATAACATTTTAGGTCTGCAGTTCTACATTGCTTTAGTCAAATCTGTTCTGTTCAATTGTTTAAGCCAATCAGAGATCAATAAATGGAATAGAATCATCTCAATTTCAAGAGCTTCTTGATTCAGAGACAAGAAAATAAGAAAACTCCAGCTTATCTTCCCACAAGTCCCACCTATGTCAGGAGGACAGTCTTTCTTACAACGGAGGACTCCAAGAGGCTCTAAACTTGGACCATCAGTTACTTTCCTGTCACCGGGACACAATACTCAACATCCACAACTTAAAGACAGAAAGGCTGATTTTAGCTCAAGTTTTCAGTGGCTTGTGTTCCAGTCCATGGTCGGCTGCTCCAAAGCAGGACCATCATGGCAGAAGTGAAACTGATCAGTTCGTGGTGGCCAGAAAGTAAAGCAGGAAAATATCACTAGAGAGGAAAGGGCCAGCCAGACACAGTCCCCAAGACCAGGCCTCCACCACCCACCCAGACACACCAGAAGTAGCCCCACCAATCCCAAAGCCAATCAAGGTAACACAATCAAGCTTAATTGTCACAGTTAGCATATTACGTCCTGGTGAATGTATAATTTAAGGCCAAATGTTTAGACCATATTGGCAGTGCACTGCCTAGAACTGTCCTTAATGCCAGGGTGAGAGTGTAAAGGACTATTTGACCCGTAATATCAACCAGTCAGTTGACATTTACTGATGCCAACTGTAGGGTCCCTACTCTGCTAGGAACTCTGCAAATCCACTCTCCTGTGGCCCTCTGCACACACTCGTGGTGTCTCATTCTGTTCCACCCCAGCTCTCCCCCTCCCTAGGCGTGTGTCCCACCAGACGGCAGCACGAGCCACTTACGAGGACTGTGTGTGTGAAGTCATTAGCGGGACTCTTCCTGCAACCAGAGCTGTCACTGTGCCCCCCGAATGTGTGACTCGGCAGCTGTCCCAGGGCTCCGAGGGCGCCCTCAAGGACAGCTGCTTTGCCAGAGGCCCGGGTTGGCCAGGACGGCCCCCAGCCTCACGACAACGACCTTGCAGGATGGAGCTTGCAGGATTTCTTCCTCTCCCAGCTCTGCCTTGCCCGGAAGTGTCCTGAGACCGCGTCTCCAGCTCGGTTTTAGCACTTCTGCCACTGGCGCCGGCAGCCACGCGGGAACGCCGAGCTGCGACACACTAATAGTATGTCACCTGCACCCATAGAAGACAGGCGTGGCCCCTGGGGATCAGGGTCAGGTCTGCGGGCGCTTCACATGGCGGGGACGAGGGAGTGAGCCTCTCGCTGTCCCTTCTCCACTCTGTGGTGCTGGGGACGGAGCCAAGTCCTCTGCACTGAGCTATAGCTGCAGACCTTTCTGTATTTTTGACTTTGAGACAGGGTCTCACCCAGTCACTAAGCTGCCCAGGCTGGGCTGGAACTTGTGATCCTCCTGCCTCAGCCTCCCCGAGTGCTAGCATGACAGGCCTGCACCACCAGCGGCAGGTGGCGTGACAGACACAGCTGTCCGTGCTTAGGGGAGTGGCTGTTCTCCCTCCTCTTTTGAAACAACGCTGTGGTGTTTTCCCGCCAATGTGCCCTGCGCCACGGTGGGTCCGTGGAGATCGGCTCCATCAGTCAGTCACTGGGTGTCCCATGCCCTTTCCTGGTGGCATCGAGAGGTAAGAGTGAGGCCCAGCTCTGGCCGTGAGACTTCAGGCCACCTCTGGACAGCGTCCGAAGAGGA
>PVKB01006489.1:5660-60663 GCA_004027205.1 Ctenodactylus gundi
GGCGGGGCCTGGCTGGAGGCAGGTCATTGGCAGTGCTGTGATGGGGCGGGGCCTGGCTGGAGGCAGTCACGTGGTGCTGTGAGGGGGCGGGGCCTGGCTGGAGGCGGGTCACGGGGGTGTGACCTGGAAGGGCGTGTTCTCGTCCCGGCTCCTCTCTGCCCTCTCTGCTTGGCTGCCGTGGGGTGAGCAGCTGTCCCCCGCCAGGCCCTTCCACTGTGTCCTTTCTGCTCCAGAGCTGGTTACCAGGGCTGGAACCCTCCGAGACCACAGCCCTAACTGACCTCTCCTGTGGGTGGCGCGTGCCAGGTGTGTTGTCCCCAGGACAGGAAAGTCATCAGTGCATTGCCAACCTGGGCGTGTTCCTGGGCAGAGTACTCGGGACAGCGCTTGTGCCACTTTCCTGGGCCCTTTCTGAGGCCGTTCTGTGAGTCTGCTTCCCCGAGGGTCCTCAGAGGTGGCATCAGAAGCACTACAGGTGCTGCCGCCAAGCCCGGTCCCAAAGGGAAGGCCTGAAACAGCGCATCCTCGTCCACCTCCGCTACTGGGTCTGGCTCTGTGTGACATCTGCGTCCTACCCACGTCCTACCCACGTCAAAGTGACCGTGAAAGTCAACGTTTTGAATCAGCTCGGCACGTGGAGGCAGCCGTGAACACGCCTCAAAGACACTCAGGGAAAGGGGCTTCCCGAGCTGCTTCAGACAGTGACGGGAACCAAGGGACGGGCGTGTTCAAAGAGGGGATATTCTGAGGAGAATAACTGCAGTGTGTCTTTTCCGGTAGTCATTTTTTAAAATTAAACATCCACTGTTCTGTCCAATCAGGCCCTGTTAGCTCACACTTCCTGTGTCCTTCTTGGAAATATCTGGAAAGGACGTTTTTATGTCTGACTCAAAGCCACTATTCACCCCGTGTTCCCAACTGCTTCCATCCCTTTGGCCTTTCCCGTTCCCCCAAGGTCGCCAGGGCAAGCACTGTGGCTGGTGCGCTACACGCAAGGACACTGAGGCTCAGGAACATGGCCCCAGATCAGCCACACCGTGGACAGTAGAAATGGACTTGGCTTAAGTGGACACCGGGTTCACCAATTCAAAATATCAGTGACAACCCACATAGCCAGCCCAGAGCTCTCCCGTGGCCCTTGGGGCTGGGGCCGGCCTGGTGCATAGTGGGTTCAGAAAACTGAGTAAAAGGAACAGAGGATTTGGGGGACCTGGCCACCACCCACCTGCTCAACTCCCTCAGAGCTCTGAGCCTCAAGCCCCTTGCTCAGGTGGCACCTGCCAGCCACACTGTCCTTTGTGGACAACAGCTGGGAATGTGTAACGGATAGGAAAGGGGGACCACTACAGACGAAGCGGGGTCTGCAGAGACCAGGGACGACGCCGGGGACCAGCTGGGAACCAGGAAGGCCAGCACCGGGGGCTCCTGGGAGGGAAGAGGCTGGCGGCGGGAGTCAGCACCAGGGACAGCGCCGTGGCTCCCCAGCCTTCCCTACCCAGGAGGTCACGGGCCCTGAAGCGTGGTCACAGGGCCAGACCTGCCTGACATCTAGGGTCTTGGTACCCTGGGGTCCCAGAAGTGCCTGAGGTGGCTCCCCCTTTCCCGGGAGAAAGTGGGACCTGGCTGAGGAGCTCCGACACCTTACACAGGTGGCCAGAGGTGAAGTGGGAGGGAGGTATTGTGGTTTGGCTCTAGAGTGTCCCCCAAAAGTCTCATGTATTTAAATGTCATGGATTGCCTATGGACCCATGTGCTGTTGGGAGATTGGGGCCTAGTCTGGAGGGGTAGATTTCAGGCATGCAAATTGGATTATTGGCATGTAAGTTGGATTACAGGTGTTTAGTGGCGGCTTACCACACCCTCCACACCTGGATCCAGGAGGGGCTGATCCCTGGGGTGAGACCTGGCAGGATATATATATAAGCTGCTTCCTGCCTTCCTTGGAGGACGAGTCTCAACTAACCTTGACCTGGCTTCCTGTGTATGATGTCGTGAGAAGCTGCCTCCACCTCTGTCTCTGCCATGTACTTCCATGGCTGCCAGCTGTCCCTGAGTGGACTGTGACCTTCTGAAACTGTGTGTTAAAATAAAACTTTCCTTTCCTAGATTTGTGGGTGTCAGGTGTTGAGTCACAGCAACGAACAAGTAACTGAGACAGGAGGGTTTCACAGACCTGGGTCACTGAGTGGTGTCTAGCCACCTTCCTGACACCAGAGTAGCTTCGGGCTGGGCTGGCAGGATGGGTGACCCAGGCAAGGGCACCTCCTTGGCCACCACAGGAACAGTGCCATTTGGGACTCATTTTAGACCGGACCCTAGGGCCTTCTGCTGTGTCTGTCAGCGCCTACGCTGTGCAGGAGACTCTGGGGCCCTGGCTGTCAGTGGCCGTGACCCGCAGGTGTACTTTGCTCTGAGTAGCCGCCTCCAGAGGACAAGGACCCACAGCTGGACCCTCAGAAAGTCAGCAGGAGAAGTCACCCTCCTGACTCAGAGAGCGGAGGGGCCACCGACGGGCCAAGCCACCTGCCTCCCTCTCAGCCGCATGGGATGCCCCTGCACCCCACCCTCTCTGAGCAAGCACCATGTTCCCACCCACATTGCCCTGCCACCTCCGGGGGGACCCCAGCTATCCTCCCACAGGCTGAGCTCACTGTCCCCCTTCCTCCAGACGACTCCTTGCCTGGGTTTAGAGCCATTGCAAGAGAGACCCGGCCTCCACCCTCAACTCACGCAGCCGCAGAAGCGTCCCTAGGGGCTGTGGTGTGGTGGAGGCGGGGAGGGGCATGTCCCCTCACATCCCCTGGCTGTCACACTGTGCTCTCTCTTCCCAGAAAGGTGGCTAAATTTAAGCAAGTGCATTTCTCTCTGACGGTGAGGCAGTGCCGGGAACCAGCACAGGTGGGAGCCCAGCCCGGTGCTCAGCGGCAGCTGCTGTTCCTGGAACTGTGGGCAGTGGCCCCTCCAAATGCCAACTACTGTCCTGCCCACCCACGGGGGCCCTCCCACCTCCCTCCCAGGGACTCAGGGTGAGGACACCACAGGCCGGACATCACAGCATCCTGGGTGACCCCGCTGCTGACACCCAGAGACAGCAGCAGGCCCCAGGTCCCATTCTGCCCTGGCCACCCAGATCCCAGGGGACCCCCATTTTCCTGCTGGAATTGATCCAGAACGGGGATTTGGAGGACAGTGATCACGCATGGGGCGGGTGGCAGTCACGGAGCCGTGTCTCTTTGCAGCCGTGACAATGTCTGAACAGGCTCCTGGTCACTGTTGTCCCTCCGTCTCCTCTCCCCCTGGCTCCATCTGGCGTATCCTGGAGCTGCCCTGATCAGAACCCACAACACTACGGTGTGATCACAGGTGATTACCTGCGTCCTTTGTGTCCTGCTGCACTGCGAGCTCTGTGGAAGCTGGGGTCTCCTCTCTCTCTCTCTCTCCTCTCTCTGTCTCCTTCCCCCCCTCACTCCCGCGGCTGCTTCTCCACACTTGCTTTACACGTCAGGGACGCAGCTGGACCACCTTGCATCCAGGAAACACGCCCCCACGTGGCATCAGTACAGGCGACCCTCCTGCCTTGGCCTTCTGCGCCATGCAGCTCTGCCCTGGGCTCCGGCCTTGTCCTCCCTCTGGATGGATGTTCACACGTGGTCTCATCTATGTGGGTCAAAAATCCCCAGTGACATCGTCGGCCTGGCCTGAGCTCCAGACGCCAGGGTCGGCCACCCTGTCTCCCTCCTTCCCATCTCCCTACATGGGTGCTGTCTCAGTTACTTCTCCGTTGCTGTGACTCAATACCCGACATCCACACATTCAGGGGAGGAAAGGTTTAGTTTAGCTCACAGTTTCAGGTCACCGTCCACTCAGGGGCGGCCGGCAGCCATGGAAGTACATGGCGGAGACAGAGGTGGAGGCAGCTTCTCACGACATCACACACAGGACGCCAGGTCAAGGCGAGTTGAGACTCATCCTCCAGGGAAGGCTGGAAGCAGCTTGTATATCCTGCCAGATCTCATCCCAGGGATCAGCCCCTCCTGGATCCAGGTGTGGAGGGTGTGATATGCCCCCACTGCATGCCGTTAATCCTAATTTACATGTCGTTAATCCAATTTACACACCTGTAATCCACCCCTCGAGAGTAGGCCCCAATCTCCCAACAGCACGTGTTTCCACAGACAATCCATGACATTTAAATACATGAGACTTTTGGGGGACGTTCCAGATCCAAACCACAATAGGTACCCAGCCCTGAGCTGCTCACACCGTTGTAGCCATCCTGCCCTCTGCCCCTCACCCAGCTGCTCGCCCAGCCTCCACCTGCCCCCATCTAAGTCCCTCATCCTAGGGCTCCAGCCACAGTCCTCCAGTGCCTTCCAAGTATTCCCTAGCTGTCCCCTGTCACTTCCCACCAGCCACTCCAGCCGTCTTGGTGTCCTGCGAGCATACCAGGTGCAGTCCATTCACCCCAGGCCCTTTGCACAGCTGCCCTAGCCCTCAGAACACTCTTCCTCAGACACCTGCCAGGCCCACCTCTGACCCCTGTCTCATCTGTGCTGAAAGTCCTCTGTGGGGCCTGTCCTCCCTGTCCTCTTTCACAGCCCACCCCAGTGGCCTACCCCAGTGCCCACCGCTCTGACCCTCCCCTGTGGCATTCATAATACTACGGGGTGATTACGGGTTTACCTGGGCCTTTTGTCTCCTGCTACACGGTCAGCTCTGGGGAGGACAGATCTCCCCCCTTCTTCCTTTTTTGGGGGGAGGGCACTAGGATTGGGCCAAGAGCCTTCACACTGAGCTCCGTCTTTAAAGATCTTTATTTATTTATTTTTTGAGACAGCCTGTCCTTCCTTAAGTCAGGCTGGGCTCACACTTGGGATCCTCCTGCCTCAGCCTCCCACGGTGCGGGGTTTGAAGACGCACATCCCCAGGCCCGCTCGGCGGACCGCCAGACTTCCTTCCCTCTCCTGTCAACGGTGGGAGAGCCGCTAGCGGGAGACACTGCTCTGCTGAGCTTCCCAGTCCTCTGCCGTGCGTTATAAAAATCCTGTCTTCAGGGCTCCTTGCTAATAGCGTGAGCTTTCTGAATCTTAATGGATTTTCAGCGTAAGTTCTTGCAAAATCTCAAACCTGTCTATTGACGGGGCCTGTAATTCCCCCTTTACCTGTCCGTGGTGAATTGCCATCGCTGAGCTCCTGCTGGAATCCCAACTCCTGGCAGGAGCCTGGGGGTCCCACCTCCTCCCGGCAGGACTCTGGCCTCTGCCAGCAGGAGTGAGGTTGCCCTGATTGGCCTCCTTTGAATAACAAAAGAAATGGCACCACAGCTAAGCTTAAGGGAGTGATGGCGTACACCAGTAATGCCGGCACTCAGGAGGATTGCCTGAGTCCAAGGCCAGCCTGGGCTCCGTAGTGAGTTCAGGAGCAGCCTGGACAATGGAGTGAGACCCTGTCTCAAAAACAAAACAAAAAAATTAATTAAAAAAACCACACACACACACACACACACACACACACACACACACACACACAAAATCCCAAAACAACCACAAGAAAAATATGTAAAATGGGCTGGGATGGGAAGGCCCGAGGTCCCACCCAGCACCACAAGGAAAGCCAGGAAGGAAGGGGAGGGCAGAGCGGAGCTGTGACGGCACAGTGGCGCCCTGGCCACGGGGCGGTGGGGCAGGACTGTGACCCTGGTCTCCCCGGTAGGACAGTGCTGGCCAGAGCATGGGACGCGCCATGCCTGAAGTCAGGTTGATCTCCAGAGCAAGGGGCCGAGGCGCGGGCAGGCACAGGCGTGTGGCCCTTCGTTAAGTGGGCATCACTGGCTCGGCCAAGTCGTTACCACCGATTGAGGAGCCGCCGTTGATCCCATGAAGCAAGCGGGCAGGTCAGGGCTCTTGAGCAGCGTCCTGGCACGTGGCCTCCCCGTCCCTGGCTCTCCAGCCCCTCACGCCGCACAACAGCTCTTCCCAAGGCCCAGGCAGGCTCACCAGCGCCGGACGTCTTTGGGTCACAGTGGCTGAGTTGCGTGGGCAAAGGGACCCTGGTGGAGCCCCCGTAGCCTGCGATGATGGCTCGTATGTTTGTTTGTTTGAGGCAGGACCACACTCTGTAGTCCAGGCTGATCCCGGATTCACTGTGTAGCCAGGCTGGCCATGGACCACGCCCGGCTAATTTTCACGTGGTGCCAGGGCATCTCTCTCTCTCTGGGCAACCTGTCTGCCCTCTGAGCTGCACCTCTGTCCCCAAAGCTTTGGCTTGACCTGGAGCCCGGGCTCCTGTCCCCCTGCTCAGAGGTGATGACACCCCTCCTTGTGGTCCTGCCAGGCAGCGGCGTGCCGGGAAAGTGGCGGCCACGGGACACCCAGAGCCGCGGCCACTGTGGGTGGATGGTGGTGGGCAGGGGCCTGGGACGGCACAGCCCCAGTGTCACCGCCACAGGTGGGCCGTGCCACAGTTGGGAGGGGCCTGGGGGACGGGCTCCTGTCCTCTGACTGGCGTCCAAGGAAGAAGACGGAGGCTGTGGCCTCGCAGCCGCCGCCTGGGATGGCTCCGCGCTTGGTTAAATCAGCTCTCTCCCATAAATCCTCCTTAGCCACGTTAAAGCTCCTCAGAGCCTTGATCGCCAGTTAAGTGTTTGCCCTGCACTAACTACTTCTGTTAAATGGCTGGACGTTTATGCGTCTAGACGCCGGCTGGCTCGGTATTGATCTGGCCCCGACGCAAAGGAGGGGGAGGAGGAACCCCGAGCATCTCTGCACCCTGGGCAGCCTTGTGCCCATGCCAGGGAGCCCCAAGCGCGCGGGCCCCACTGTGCCCGGGCACCCCACCTCCCGGGGTCGGGGCAGCACTGAGCACGGGCCTCCGTGTCCCTGAGCGGGTTCCCTGTGGAGGCTGCACCTGCAGAGTCCCCGGGGGCGGTGGGCTGGTGCCCGGGCAGAGGTCAAGCCCAGCCAGGGGGCACAGACCCCCGAGCCGGGCAGTCCCTCGGTGCCCCTTCATTCTCTGTGCTCTCCCCTGTCCTGGAAGACACGGCCTCCTCCATTTGGCAAACTCCTACTCATCCCGTAAGACCCGTGCAGAAGTTCCTGTAGGGCCGGGCATTGGCCAGACCCTCCGCCAGTCTGTGGGATCCTTCCAAGGCCATCAGCGAATCTCCGGTGTCGCTGGGCTGGGAGCAGGCATGGGGCTCCTGGGCTGAACCCTCTCTACACACTCTGTCTACACCCGCGCAGCAGGTGACTCTCGGTCCCTGCTGCCGCGCCTGCCCGGCCCCCAGGGAGCCTGTGGCCGGAGATGGAATCTCCAATCGATACCGGGGAACCACGTGGAGCCAAGGGCAGGCGGCCAGGGAGCAGGGCTCTGGGAGGGCGCGGGAAGACCACCCGCCGGCGCCGCCGCCGTCCCCACTGATCCTTCCTCCTGGGCTTCTTCAACACCTTCTTGAAAGCACAAAAATGTACAGAGATCAGAATCCCCACGTGCCCCTCCCGGGCTCAGGCTTTGAAACGGGGTGCAGGAGGGACGAGGGCTCAGGTTCCCTCCCGCCCGCCCCGAGGCCACGGTGTCCCACACACCCTGCCTGAGCCTCAGGGCCCTTGGCGCAGGGACAGGAGCGTGGGCACAATGCGGCATGTCCCGTCTCGTACCCAGAAGTTCCCTGAACACGGAATTCTACTTTGGCCGCGCAGTGCTGCGTGCCCACATCCCCCCAGGTGTCCGTTCCCAAGATGGGCGCACGGGCCGACCCCACCTGGCCTGTGGACCGTGGGCCAGGGTCTCAGCAAGGGTCCCTGTGTGCCCGGACGCTGCGTGGCCATCTCTGGACGCGACCAGCTGGCCCCTGGCGCGGCTGAGCTGGCGGCAGGGTGTCTGTCTGTCCACGCCTGAGCTCCGTGTTGCTCTGGTCGATTCTCGCCACACCGCTCCCTCCTGGGGTCTTTGTCAATCATCGGCTGGTGTTAGCATTTTATTTTTTGAATTATATTTTATTTATTTTTTGAATATATACATTTTTTCTGGTACTGGGGCTTGAACTGTGAGCCTTCGCTCTGAGCAACACCCCGCCCTGTTTTTATCTTTATTTTGACACGGGGTCTCCCTCGATCTCCAAGTGGAGCACAGGCTGGGCTGGGACTTGTGACCCTCCTGCCTCAGCCTCCCAGAATGTGGGCCCACAGGCCTGCCCCCTGGGCCTGGCTCAGTGGTGATTTACGCATTCTGGTTACTGACGTCCTGTCTGTCCTCTGATGTTTATGTCCCCGCCACCCGGAACGCCCGCACCGCGTCTCCTGCCCCACCGACACTTTAAACGTTCACGTAACCCAATCTCTCCTCCCCGCGGACGCACCGTCTGCATATCCGCCTCCCGAAACGGGTCTCCTGCACTTCCGCCCGGTAGTTCTGCTTTCCACGTTCAGATTTGCTGCGAGGCCTGAGGACCACGTACAGTCTTAGCGTAGATCCGGCTTTTCCAGGATGCAAAATGCTAGATTTCATGTGCCTGTTCTTTTTCTTATTTTTGCTTCTTTTTTTTTCTTTTTATTGATTTTTTTTTTTTTTTTTTGAGACAGAGTCATGCTATGTAGCCCGGGCCTAGAACGTGCAGTCCTCCTGCCTCAGCCTCCCACGGGCTGGGGGCACCTGGACTTGGCGCAGATCAGGGTCAATGATATTTGCGATATTTCCAGCCTACGATGGGTTCAGAGGGACTCATCCCAGTAGGAAGCTGAGGCAGGGCCGCAGCGGGTAACCTGGGCTTTGCCACGGCTGGCTGTGCGGCCTCAGGCAGGCAGCTCGAGCTCTCTGTGCCTCTCCTGGCTCCGGGCTGCTGGGAGAGACGCTGACCCTCGGGAGTGGCGGGGCTTGCAACAGGCAGGGCACAGAGTGGCCAAGGAGTGGGAGGAGCTGCTTGGCCCTCCCGAGGACCCCAGGGCGGGCAGGGCCAGAGTTGCCCTGCGGGACGGCCCCAGGCGGCCTCAGGGGCTCAGCGAAGCCACAAGGTTTCAAAGACACACTGGCTGGGAATGACAGGACAGGGCTGTGCCTGGGCATTATTGACACCCGGGACAAAGGCTCCTCCCCGTCCTCCCCGCTCTCAGCCACCTCGTCCTGCAGGCACAGACCTGGGCGTCACTCACCTCCGCCCACTCCGTGAAGGGACTTCTCTGCCGCATCCAAGAGCGGCTAGAGCAGCAGCAGCCGCAGCAGCAAATGCTGTCACCAGAGCCACCTGGTCCCTGTGGACAAGAGGCCCCATTCCCCAGGCCCCACAGACAGAGCTGGCAGGTCAGGCCTGGGCCCCCAGCACGAGAGCAATCCAGTGACGAAGCTGGCCCTGCCCACTGTCTCTGCCCACGGCTGGCTCCACGGACAGGGAAGGATCCTGAGGCCTCTGACCGTAACACCAGGACGGCTGCCCTCCTTGGCGCAGCTCCGTGGCGGCCCACACCCTGCCTCCCTCTGTTACAGGGGAAAGGCGGGGTCCTAGTGAGCTCACACGTGGCCGGGGCTCCCCACGGTGCTCTAGGACATGCAGAGCTGGGGCCACGGCTATCTGTTTGGGACAGGGCGCCGTGGCCTCCTGCCCCACCACTGTCCCGTCTATGCCCTGGCACCCTCACCCACCGAGGGTGATCATAGCTGTGGTGGAAGCAAGGGGCAGGGCGGGGCTGGGACACCAGGCACCCTGACCTTCCAAGTCCGGCCGCCCACTCCCACCCCTCACAGCCCAGGTGCCCCCCGCCGGAGCCAGCCACCGCCAGCCTGTCTGGGCAGCAAACACCTCCCCGGCCCTTGCCAAGCCTTTCTCACCTAAGGCGCTGACCTCTGACCCAGGCGCGGAGGCCTCTGGGGCTGTTTGTCTTGCACATTAATTCTGGCGGTATGGACTTGGCCGAGTCACTGACCCCAGACCTGGGCGCCGGGCTGGGCCCTCTCTGCCCCGGCCTCGCTGGCAGCTCCCTGCTGAGGGCTTTGTGGCCTGCGCTGCCCCCTGCCGTCCTCCTTCCGCGACTGTGCAGGAAGGGGTCATGCCACTGCGCTGGGCAGGCCTGTGCCAGGCTGGGCTGCCCCTGGCACCGTGGGCTGAGTCTCTGAGCCAGCCTCTCCCTTGCGCCGCTGCTTCCTGGACCAACCCTAACAAGAGATACGCGTGTGTTGCACCCGAACAGAGGCTTCGAAAGCTGGACCTGGTGGTACAGGCGTCCTGCCCTGCACCACCGTGGCCGTCCCCTGCTTCCTTTGAGCCCTTCGTCAGCTCCGAGTGTCCAGCAGGCCACAGCCGGGAGGGACCGCCCAGCAGTCCCTGCCTAGCAGCCGCCCAGTGACCCTGCTGCCCAGGGGCTGGTCTGCCTGGCAGTCTCCCTACCCCAGGAGCGCCATGGCCATCCCGACCGGGAACCTCGGCCTCAGCAGGCCAGCTTCTCCTGGAGGCGGCGTCCTGTTTCCATGGATAAATCTATTCTTCTCCACTGGGGTGAGACAACTGCAGAGCAAACAAGTTATGGCTGCCCCACTGAGCAGCAGGCGCTCGCGGTGACTGCGGGCCGGCTTTCCTGGCCTCTCTCACTACACCGTCCCCCGCAGCCCCAGGAGCAGAAGGACCCAGCTAGCTCTCAAATCTGCCTGCCTCCTGGCCCCCAGCCGAGGCGCCACAGGTGTGGCCACAGGGTGTGTGGGGTTACCCGGCTTCTCTGCCCAGGCGTGTCCAGGCGTGTCCAGGCGTGTCCAGGCGTGTCCAGGCGTGTCCAGGCGTGTCCTCTTGTCCTTTCTCTTTTTCTTTTGGTGGTCTTGGGGGTTAAGCCCAAGACTTCGACCACGAACTACATCCCCAGCCAAATTTGGTTTTGATTTTGATACAGGGTCTAAGTGGCCCCGGCTGGGCTTGAACTTGTGATTCTTCTGCCTCAGCCTCCCAGAGTGCTGGGACGACCGGCCTGGGCCACCCGCCCAGCTCTCTCTCTCTCACAGATCTGGAGGACGGCCGGCATCTGATGTCACGGGGCCGTGGAAGCCTGCTCCCTCGGGTGCTCCAGGGAGGGCCCTACCTGGATCCTCCCTGCTCTGAGCCGCCTTGGCCTCCCTGGGCTCGTGGCCTTGGCCTCTGTCACGGGGGCCTCTCTGAGTGTCTGCATCTCCTAGGACTGGGATGACCGTGCTGGTCAGGTTTTTGTTGTGGTGGCCAAGCTTCATGGAGGAAAGATGAATTTCAGCTCATGGTTTCAGAAGTACAGATCCAGCTGGCTTTGTGGCTAAAGGCCTGGAGCCGAGGGGCAGGGTGGGCGATACTGCTCACCTCTTGGTGGCCAGAAGAGACGCGGAGACCGAGGCCCACGACCTCCAACCAGGCCCCATCAGGAAGTGTCCGTCACCTCCTGGTAATGCTGTTGAATTGCAAATCCACCAATGGATGAGTGGCTTCTGCAAGCCCCGCCTCCACGCACTGGGGCCTGGGGGCACTGAGCCCCCACACCAGGCTCCCTGGGGACACGCCCTACCCAGAACAGTGTCACGACCTCCCTTTGATGCACCCGCTAAGGCCCTCTTTCCAAGCAAAGTCATTTCTAACTTCCTGGGGCCAAGACTTCCAAGGACGCGTGGGAACACAATTTCCCAAGGGTCCGCAGCGAATCCCCACCGCCAGGCAGCCCCAGGAGCACAGGCTCAGCCTGGACACCCCAAGGCACCGCTCCTTGTGATACACATGGAGGAGCACGGACTGTGCCCCATGTCCTGCTGACCAGGTGGCAACACAGCACAGGGACCCAGGGACATGCCCTCAGCCACGGGCAACGATCCACGCCATGATAAGAAAATCCCTGTGCCCTCAGCTGATGTCATGGGGATAAGGGTCAGGCTGGGGTCAGACTGGGCCAGCGTTAGAGCAAAGGACTTTGGGGGGACCATGGTGGTGTGTCTTCAGCCGAACACATTTCTTAGTGTAAACATCCTCTGTATTTTTCCATCCTGCCTGGTATTTACAAAGTGGTTGGCGCTTGAGTGCGGGGACAAGGGTGTTCAGCCATGGGGTGTCCCTGGATCCCCAGCCCAGAAGACTTGCTCACGGGAAGGGAAGGCCACGGCCTCAATGGAGAAGCAGGGAGGGACAGTCCACGGGCTGCGGGAACAGCTGGAGGGCGGGTGGCCAGCATGCCTGCCAAGCCAGGGCTGCCTGCGGCTCCCACGCGGGTGTCCACACACTCTGTGAGGTGCCAAAGGCTGGGGTGGGGCCCAGCGGGGTGGGGATCTGCCCTGGCCAGGGCCACCGTCTTGCCGAGGGTGCAGGGCAGACAAGACCCAGTGGCGTCTCGGGCACGGGGAGGTGACTGTGTCTCCCTCCACAGTTAGGAGCAGGCCATCTCTGAGGGAGCCGTCCCCCCACGTGGTGCCCCAGGCAGCGCACACCCTGTCTGTACAGAGCGTCGACCTTGGTGTCACCCTCGTGGGCCCCGGGGCAAGGGGAGCCCGCACCAGCAAGGCATGCTGGGAGCTGTGGATCCTGTGTCTGCACAGTAGCCGTGGGGGCTTGTTAGCCGTCATGTGAGAAGCCGACTCGGGGCTCCACGGCCGGGCCAGGCTAGGTGGGACCGCAGGGAGGACCCCTTCCCACCGCAGGCCTGGCATCTGGCTGTGGGTGTGACCAGAACAGGGAAGAGACGGTGACAAAGAGGTGGCGGCAGCTCCTGGGAGGCCCCAGGACTAGAAGGTGGGGTCTGCACCCCGCTAGGGAGCAGGGGGCTCCCCGTCACTCTCACTGTCGCCTGAGCTCCACCCCCTGGCAGATCAGCACAGCCAGCCCCAGGACAGCCTCAGCTCCAAGGCACGAAGTAGACAGGGCTGCGGCCCTCCTCGCCTCTGTCCTCCGGGCCCAGAGGGAACTGAGCGCGCGACCTGACTGCGCCCTGGTGAGGGCTGTCAGGGCACCATCCTGCGCCCGGGGGGCCGGGGCTTGGGCTCCTTCGTCCTCATGGCCTCCAGCCTTGGACCTGGGCCTGGCTCCTGCCTCTCCGTGGGGGCGAGCCGAAAGCACTCCGCTGGTTGGTGCAAAAACTCCTTCGAGTTGTCACAGCAGTTTGGCAAGGCAAAAGCTACATCTGTGCCAAAGGGCACGTAGCCACAGCAGCCAGGAGAGCCTGAGCACCTGTCAGACACAACTCGGGGCCGCATAACGGGAGGGGCTGTCTGCCCCTCGCTGGTCAGGGATCAGGGCCACAGCCTGTTCCCAACCGGCCAATCCACACGACACCCGTTTCTGGGCAGGTGAAGGGCTAATGTGAATAAAACTTGGGGTTGAGCAGGCCAGGACAAAGGGAAGGCGGGGGGAGGACAAGGATGGGGTGCTGGGAGTGGGACAGGGGGTGGACGTCTGAGTGGAGGTGGTGAGCAGAGGGGTCCAGCGTGGGCATGGAACAGCCACGACATGGGTGGAGCCACCAGTGGACATGGGCAGCCACGACGCAGGATTTTTATATCACCAGAAAGAGCCGGGCCGAGTCCCTGTTTGACAGTTGACTTTGCCTTCTGGGCCTTGGTCCCTCAAGTCCACCTTTGTTACAGGAAGCTGCAGGCACCATCTGCAGACACGGACTCGGCAGGATCTGAGCTGACCACATGCCCAGCAGACCCAAGGCCCAGTGACCGCCGTGAAGATTGGACAGCAGCTCAGCAGCAGGACAGGGGCCCGGAGGCTGGTCACCCATGTCCCCCATGCCCTGCGAAGCCCCCCAACCCCGCCAGGCCGGCCATCCATGGCCGTGCTGTCCCCAGCATTACCTGGACATCACTGTTGTCTTGGCAAAACATGGCTTCGCCTAGCTGGGGAGCCACCGCCGGGCCGACTCGGCTCCGACTCTCTTTATTGAGTTGGCTGATACTGGATTTATGGAACCTGACTTTCTGATGACAAAAAAATTATCTGTGTGGCCCAGTAAAGAGGACCGAACCCGGAGGCCGCGCGAGGGCCATCGCGGCCAGCAGTGCCCTCGTGGGAGCTATCAGGCCCTGGGCGGTGTCATCCAAGGGCTGGCACATAAAGCACCCTTCGGGGGTTCTTAAGCCAACATTAGTAAATTGCATACAAATTTAATCTCAGCCGAACAAGACAGACAGCCCAGAGCCCAGGGCGCGGCCAGCGCCTCGCAGCCGCGAGGGTGCGTCGCGTCCACTCAGACCCCCGCCGCGGGGGCAGACGCGGCTCTGCCGGCTAATCAATTGCATTTGGGTAATTGATCGTATATTATTATTGATGAAAGCCCGTAATAGGTGAGTTAGAGGGGAGGGGGCTCTCCGAAGATTAGATTTGTATACGAAAATGGGAGGGAGAAAAATGACCATCGTAAACTTGCTGCCGAGGAGCTCGCGGTTTAATGTCTGGTCAGACATGAGAAGCAGCCCCGGGCCCCCTCTCCCTGATCCTCGTCCCCCCGGGGACAGGAGAAGTGGTAGGCCGGCAGGGGGAGGGCTGCGGGGCCACGGGGCGGCCCAAGACAGAGGGAGGGGGAGACGGGTTGGCCTCATGGCCTCAGAGGACAGCTGGAAGAGGAGAACAGGGGGTTCCCACCCCGGGGACGCACACGGCGTGTCCCCGCAAAGCAGAGCTGGGCAGTGAGGTTGAGGGGAGACTGCCCGGGTGGGGATGATTTCGAGGGTCTTTCCAGAGTCCCCACGCTGCCGCCGACGGTGGCAGTGTCCTCCTGAGTCCCCACCCATTCCCGGGGGACACCCGCCCTCCCCTCTTTGTTCACTGGACTTACAGTCACCGCAGGCCACCCTGCTGGCCAACCTCTCCGCCCACCTGTCCTGGCCCAGCTGGCCCAGCCACCCACCCTGCCACGCCCAGCGTGGCTGGCTCCCACCCTGTCTCACGTTGCCTAAAGCTGCCTACAAGGCTGCTCACCAAGGCTCGGCCCCACCTCACCCCAGGTGCTCAGGGGACGGGACCACAGGGGTCGCGGGCCGTGGCCGGCCGGCCCTGAGCACGGGACTGAGACCCACGTGAACCTTGTCTCTGCAGCCTCAGTCGCCGCCTCGTGGCTGTGGTGGTGACACGACGCTGGTGAGCGGGGAAAACGTGGAAATGTGGGTTTGCCTCTTTCTCCGTCAGCAGCGCTGTGGCAGGCATAGCACCCGCTGCGTCGGCCTGCAACGTCAGAGTTCCTCCCTCCCTCCTTTTTGTCTGTCTCTCCTTCCCTCCTTCCCTCCCTACCCCATGGCTGGGAGGAGCCAGGGCTCCCGGCACCCCTGACCTGCAGGTTGAGGCTCTGTGGCACAGGCTCTGTTCCCGTTTCCCGTGGGCGGTGGGCCAGGCCCCACCCTTGCCCTCCTCCTCCCCTTGGGACTCCTGGCTGGCCTAGAAGGTCACCCCAGCTCCCCGTCTTCTCGGGGCTTGGGCTGGGTCCCCCAAGCCTCTATGTCCAGGAGGCCATGGGATGACAGGTGGGTGCTGATGGGGTCCCACTGTCAAGTGAACGCTGTCCCTGTGGGGTGACCTTGCCAGGCCTGAGTGCTGCAGGTCCTTGACGCCTTGGTGTGACCTGCCCACCCGACTCCTCCCTGTCCGGTCCCCTTTCCCCTCCCCAGTCCTGAACACAGGACCCAACCTCAGCTCCTGCTGGGCCTGCTACCAGCCTCCCCGCCCCCCACCCTGCCTCAGTGTCCCCACTTGTAAAGCCGGCACAAGGCCTCGTGGTCTGGGAAGGGCCAGCATGGCCGGCCGGTGGTCATCATGGGCTGGGGGTCCTCGTGCAGGGACCGGGCTGAGCTACCCCGCCACCCAAGAGCTGGCTCCTTCCCTCTGGAGAACCTCCCGCCGCAGTGGATAAAACTCTTTAATAAAACTGCTATGGCTTTGTCCGACGGAGGTGGCGGGGAAAACCAAGGGCCGGGAGCCCGGGTGGGGAGGGGAGGTGGCCGGGCCTCCACGCTGGGCAGGGCATGGCCACGCTCTAATACTTGAGCAGCCAGCGTGGCTGGTGTGTGCTCAGCGATGCAAAGTAGGACCACCACCAGGGCTTGCTCCCGTGGGCAGAGGGGGGCCGGCGTGGCCGCCGGGGCTCGGGTGTGGGCTCCCGGGGCAGCCTCCTCCGCAGGCCCAGGCTTCCACGCGGGACCCGAATCCCGGGCGTGGCTCTCTGAAGCGCAGGCAGGAACCTCCTGGCTCCGGCGCCCAGACGCTGCAGGATGAAGTCCACGCGGCCGGCCGTCCTCATCCGCAGAGGGATGGTGACCCTCTTCATGACCTTGGCGTAGCCGGGGGCCTGGGCGGTGACGATGTAGGACCCCGGTGGCAGGAGCCTCCAGTAGTCACCGTCTGGGGCTGCAAAGGGAACACGCACGTCTCTCACCAGGGCCGCGGACCCGGCGTGCGGCTGCTTCGGCATCCGCAGGGAGAAGCTTTCCCATCGTGGCTCCTCGTGGGACGCCGACTCAGCCCGGAAAGCCCCGCAGAGGGGCTAACCTGGGGCACCCTCTTCTCGGTGGGCTGTGCCCAACCTCACCCTGCAAAGTCAGCCTGGCACCCCTCCCGGGCTGTAAGTCGGCCAGGCAACAAATGTCACAGGGCACGGCAACTCCATCGGCACCCAGCTAAGAACCGCCAGAGTCCACAACGGACAGGTGGGGGGAACAGCCTGCTGAGGCCTGCCAACTTCGGGACGCACACACCCCAGGGCTCTCGGTTAGGGGAAGCCCCCGCCTGCTGCACATGTGCGTGTGTGTGTGTGTGTGTGTGTGTGTGTGTGTGTGTGAGGTCGGGATGGAACCCGGGGCCTTCACTCTGAGTGACCTTCCCAGCCCATTTTTAAATTCTTGATTTTGAGACAGGGTCTTGCTAAGTCTCTGAGTTGCCCAGGCTGGCCTGAAACTTGCAATTCTCCTGCCTCAGCCTCCTAGAGCCCTGGGTGACAGGGCCTGGCTGCCTTCTGAGGCACTGGCATCTCCTGGACCTGCAGAGTAAATGTGATGGTCACGGATGGTCACGCAGCCATCAGGTCCAAGCTCTGCAGGCAGCCGGTGTGGGGCCTATGGCAGGAGGCAAGGGGAGACCCCATCCCCACCAGCCCTCCTGAGCAGGCGGGCCTGAGGTGGCCGAAGGGCCCCTGGAGCTGCCCCCACATCCCTAGGTCCCGGGAGGCCCCGAGAGCCAGGCCGACAGTAGGTCACTCACCGGTGGTGATGTCATGGCGGATGCCTCTAACCACGATGCGGGCGTTTCTGACTGGCTTGCCAAACTTGTCCATTACCACTCCTTTGATGCCCCGGTGTACCTGCGGGGACCCCGAGAAACATGGAGGTGGCACCCGCTCTCCAGACAGCCAGGTGGCGGTCCCCTACCAGCCTTCTTCCTGTCCAGGCCCCTGGGAGCCAAGCTGCGACGGGCTCCTCCCCCTAGCTTGTTGTGTGATTATAAGTAAGCTGGTGCCCTCTCTGGGCCTCGGCTCCCTCAGGTGTGAACAGTGACAAGGGGCCTCCCTGGGTGTCCCAGGAGCCTGCCCCCACTCCCCAGGGCGCCTGACTCCACTCCCACCCTCGCACAGGCCACTCAGGGCTCCTGCGGGCCACGTGGGTGTTCATAAGTGCACGACAATGCCGGCCAGGATACCAGTCGGTGCTCTAACTCCAGGGTAGCGGGTTCCTTGCCTCTGCACGGGTGACAGCCCTGCCCAGAGTCACTGGAAGGCCGGAACTGGTTCCCTAGAGCTGGCCACAGCCCTCTCGGCCCCTGCCATGAGCTGCTCATGCATGGGGCCAGCTCCCAGCCATGCCCACAGTGCACGGCCCGCTGCGGCTCCCAGCCTGGGACAACCATGTGTGCGTGCGTGCGTGTGTGTGCATGTGTGTGCGTGTGCATGTGTGTGTGCGTGTGCATGTGTGTGTGCGTGTGCATGTGTGTGTGCATGTGTGGGTGTGTGTCTGTCTTCATACCTCACTTCTCTGTCAATGGATCTAAGTGAAGCAGGAGCTGCCAGCGACACGGCAGGACTTTCTGGGCCCTCGTGTGGTAATTCTTGGACTTTATTTATATTCCTATAGTACTAGGGATTGAAACCAGGGCTTTCACACTAAGCTGTATCCTCACCCCAGTGGTTTAAATTTTTGAGAGAAGATCTGGCTAAGTTGCCCTGGCTGGGCCTGCATTTGCGATCCTCCTGCCTCAGCCTCTCCGGGTGCTAGGGGTGTAGGCCTGTGCCACCGGGCCTGGCTTGTCCTCAGAGTTGAGTGGGTACCTGGATGTAACTCATTCCTGACAGGAAAACCACCAAAGTCTCGCACTGGCCAGCCAGAGTCCTGGGCTGCTCTTGGCAGCTCCTCCCCTTAGCTCCTCGGCATCAGTGGCCTTGCAGGAGGCCTAAGGGGCTGGCCAGTCACCAGGCCGGTGCTCTACACTTCCATGTGACCTGCACTATGGCCAAACAGCTGCGGAGAGAACTCAGGAAGTGGGGGCACAGGGACTCCGTGGTACGTGCTCTGAGGCGTCTCAGCCCTCGCGGGCGGCACGGTGGGCAAGGTATGGGCGGTCACTGCTGGCCTCCCGAGATCATCTCTCGCGGACCTTACGGTGGGGGAGGCCGGGGCTCGGACAGGAGGACTCCCTGGGCAAGGGTCACGGGACACGGCGGGGGCTGGAAGAGGCCACGGCGCCCTCAGTTCTTCTATTGGTCCGTGGCTGCCCCTCACCTGCAGCTGCCACACGAGCCGGGCCTCCGCCCTGTCTGTGTCCTTTCCTGCCTCAGCTTCCTTCCCTGTAGACTCAGCTCCGTCTGTCCTTCCCCAGGACGCCCCCCCATGACTGGCCGCTAGAGACCTCCTCCGGGGTCCTATAGCCCTGGGCTCCTGCCTCCCTCCCAGCCCGGCCTCGCCGGGACATCTCTGCTTCCTGTCCCCACCCAAGAGTGGGACGATCACACAAGACCCCCACCTACCCACACCTTACGTGGGTAGACTGTGTCCTGCCTCCGATCTGAGGCCCCATTCTGCCAACCCAGGGCGTGGACTGTCGGGCGGCGATGGGCCGATGTCCTGGTTGCTCCCCCACCCCTGCTGCCCCAGTCTGCTGAGGATCACTGTGAAAACAATCTCAATTGGCCGTGACAGACGCGATCTTATCCGTCCTGGGGGCGGGGGCGACCGTCTCGGGAGCTGTCCCAGCCCGGCCTGCTGTCCGCTGCTCCATGCCCGCCACTAATTCTTCATCTCCCAAGACACCGTCTACAAGATCCACAGGGCAAGGCCAGCGCCACCCACGACTGCTCGCCACCTGGCCGCAGGGTGGGACTTGCCCGGGGGTAGGGCTGGGGCAAAGCCACCAGATCAGAGCCAGCTACAAGGCATCCGCCATTGTTAGCTGGGGCTTAGCCCAGGGCTTGGGAACAGGCAGATGTAGGCCGAGCTCTGGGCAGTCACCTGGTCACACTGGACAGCCCACGCCACTCCCTAGTGCTGTCACTCTGCTGACACTCTCAGCCCAGTTGATCTGGCGACCCCAGGCCATGATGGTCCTGCCCTGAGCTCCATCTATAAATGGGGCAGCCCCCTCGTCACCACCTGTGGGTGCCACCTGTGAGGGGCCCCACCCGGCCACCCACGCCCTGCAGGGACAGGCCTGGCTCTCCGAGGTCCCGCTTCTCGCTGCACACCCACACCACACATACTGTTATTCCTGGCAGTCCTGGCGGGGAGCATCAGCAGGGGTCCCTTTGGGCAAAGCTGTGTCCTCCTCCCTGCAGCCCCCCACCCCCAGAGCACCCCCACGGTCCCTCTGCCCTGCACCAGGCCAGGCGGCAGGCACTGGGCACTTGGAGCCCCCTTTCCTGATGTGAATTTTGAGGTAACCTGGCTCCTCAGGGCCAGAGGGGGGTCACTGTGGGCACATTTCCAGTGGTCCCCACTAACCGCGACCCAGGGGACCTCAGGTGAAACAGTGGCAGTCCACAGAGAGTGGCATGCCACCTCAGTCTCCCACAGCCTACCGGTGCCCCCCCACCCAGGCCGTGCGCACGCCCGGCCCCCAGAACTGTCACTTCTGCAGCACTCCCCCATGGGGTGCTCACCGGCTCTGGAGGCCCTCCTCGCTCCAGCAGGGGGTCCCCACAAGCCCCCCACGCCCACGTGCCTCCTCTACCCACAGCTCACCCCACACCATCGCTTGATTTCCTTGGAAGCAGATGGACAGGGCCTCCCCTCCCAGCTCGCCGGCGGTGTGGGAGGAAGGGGAGCTGAGGGATGTCAGCCCAGAGGGGGCGGTGCCCTGCGTGGGCACCCCACGGAGCGCACGGCCTGCCCTGGCTCACCATGTCTATGAAGCTGAGCAGCGACTCCCTGTTGTGCAGCCACAGCCCGTGCAGGGCGTCCTCGGGCGGGAACTTGACGCAGCCCAGCTCCACCGTGAGCTCAAAGCAGTTGCTGTGCAGGTAGTTGAAGTCAGACATGCCTGTGGGACACGCCGATATCAGCGCCGAAGGGCCGCTGGTGACTGCACCACCCCTGCGCCATCCCGGAGCCTCCGTCCCCACCGCACAGACGGGCACAGCCACACAGCCACACGGGGCTGGACTCTCCTCAGGGTGTCTGGGTGGCCATTCTGCGGGCCCTGCTGTGGCATAAGCCTGCTGCCGAGATGTGCACAGGTCTTGGGCCCAGCTACCAGCCCTGCCCCTGCCGGATGCCCTGGGAGTCTGGCATGACAGCACAGCCCTCCATCTGGATGGGCTCCTGGCAGCAGCCCCCCGTTGTGGGGGAGTCTGCCCTTTCCAAGGAGACCCCAGTGCGGCTGGGGTGGACACCCCGGCACCTCGGGGACACTGCGGCTCTTGCCCCCACTTCCACTGCAGGCTCCTGAGTTTTGTGGGTGGGTGAAGCCCCAGCCTCCCCCAGAGCCGGCCTGGGCAGAGGGCAGGAACCCTCCCTCCAGCACCTCAGGGCCTCCTCTGAGCCCAGGGTGGCAGCTCTATTGTCGTTGGCCTCTCCTGGCTCAGCCTACTCTGCGGGGCCTTGGGGTCCTTGGGAATGGGACTGGCCCTTCAGTGCTGACAGGCTGCCTGTCCCTGCCCTGAGAACAGGCCGCACGAGCTGCCAAGGACGGCAAGGGACAGGCCACTGAGGGCCTGGAGCACACAGGCCCGTGTAGGAGACAGAGGGCAGGCGGTGGGCCGCCACAGAGCCCCGCTGGCCAAGGAGGCCTGGGACGTCAGCCAGTCCTGTCGTCTCGTGTGCAGAATGACAGGGCTAGTGAGTGGTGCAGGTATGGAGACCAAGGGGTGCTGTGCGTGTGTGCCAGGCGGGCATCCGAGGCTCACGCAGATGATCAAAAACTATGGGAAATATTTAAATCTCTTAAAAATATACTACAGTACATGACACATGGCCACGAATCCCCCGGGATCTCCCCCCTCCGGCTTCAAACACTCTTGGCACCTCGTGAAGCGGCTCAGGAAATTCTCTTTCCTGTCCCTCCCAGGTGTGAGCAAAAATTCAGTGAGTGTCACTGCTGACTGCCGCCCGAAGGAAGGCAGCTCGGAACAGCATGGCAGTGAGTCTCCATTCACCTGAGTCACAGGGCCTGGCACAGTGTGGCTTCTGGCTTCTCCCCAAGTCAAGATGACCGTGACAGGTCAATGTTTTGGCACGGAGGCAGCCAGGACAGTGCCACCGGAGACAGTGAGGAAAGAGGACTTCTGGGACCGCTTCGCAAGTGGCAGGAGCCACGGGGGAGGCGTGTGTGCGGGGGGGGGGGGGGGGGGGGGGGGGGGGGGGGGGGGGGGGGGGGGGGGGGGGGGGGGGGGGGGGGGGGGGGGGGGGGCTTGAGGGGTAAAGGCTGCGTGTCTTCATGTAACAACTTTTGCAGAGTTTAAACACACATTGGGTTTTCAATCACGTCTCGCGGGTGCCGTCCCCCAGGGCAGCTGTGGCCGGTAAAGCTACAGACGCCCGGTTAGGGCTGAGTTTTGGACAAAGTGCGTGCTCAGGCAGCGTCAGCATCCCCCAGGCCCCGGGCCAGGCCAACCCCTGGGGCTGAAGATCTTGTCTCCACAGTGCCAACTTAACTGGGGTGCAATGTTTCATGGGACGCCGCTCCTGAGCCCCAAAAGGCAGGAGGGGACCGGCCCTGAGCAGAATCAGGACAGAGGGCCAGGGCAGAAACAGCAGCGGCGAGAGGCCACAGAACCAGCTCTCCCCGCTGGGCCTTCGCCACAGTAGCCCGTCCCACTCTCAAGGGCAGTAACCAAGACTCGCGTCTGCCGGGCAGAGCGGAGCACCCCTCCTTCCCACCGCCTGGGGCTCAGGACCCCCATGTGAGAGCGGCCACCCCTCCCCGCGGGGCCGCGCCGCACCTCCCGTGAAGCTGTACCAGTCTGCCCCGTTGATGATGCTGCCCCGTTTCAGGAAGTTGCCCCCACACCTGTTCTCCGACCGGTCCATCATCATGGGGTGGGCGTCGGCGTAGGCTCGGGCCAGGAGCTTGAACATCTGCAGAGGGAAAGGAAGGGCAGGTCTCCTTCACCGCCAAGCCAGAAGGCAGGGGCTCTGTAGGATGTTCCCAGGGCAGGGGCAACAGGGAGAGACAGGCCTGTGGCCCAGGCCTGTGGCCCAGGCCGGGAGGCTGCTGGGTCCTGGAAGGGGTGAGCCCTGAGCCCCTGACCCCAGGCTCTCTTGAGGGGGACACACTGCCACTGTGTGGGCCAGGATCACAGAGCACGGCTTTGCAGTCTACCAAGGTGCCAGAGCCTCACAGAAAGGAGGCGTGGTTGGAGGGAGGAGGCCGGGCGACCTGATCTCTCAAACCAGCCTCTCCCATGAAGACTCACTGTTCTGTCTGTCCTCCCTGGGTTGGCCACGACCCCGTGGCAGGCTCTGCCTGCAGGAAGCCCCCCCTGTCACCCGCAGGCATCGAGACCACACACAGGTCCCGCTGCAGGTGTGCAGGGCATCAGGCCCAGCTGTGGCCCCTGCCATCCCTGGCGTGCCTGGGTGTGTGGCCAGGATCCCCTCTAGCCCGTCTCCCCCATACTCCCCTCGCCCAAGGCGGGGTCTCAGCCCTCTGCAAGCCGTGGGTGGGTGCCCCTCTGACAGTCCCATGGCTAGTCAGGCTGCCCAGTGCTTGCCGGAGTGCCCTGACCCAGCGTCTGTCCTGGGGAGGGGGACCCCACCAAGTTGGCCGATTAGGGACTTCGGCCTTGGATTAAGGTCACCCACCCCTAGGGAGCCGCCCATCACACCCTCAGCAAGGAGGCTGGTGGGCTTCTGGGTGAAAACATGCAGGTCAAGAGCGACGCAGCAGCTAGGTGCAGGCCCCCCTGCTGCTGTCCTGACCCTCCCTGCTCACCCACCACACGTGGTGGCCTGGGTGGCCCAGCCCCTCTCCCCATCCCCGCCTGTCCTGTCCCTGGCAAGCCTCCGGGTTAAGGCAGGGGTGGCAGCTGGCAGCATCTGTCCCCGAACCCTGAGGCATGTGGTTGCAGGCCTGGCCTGGAGCACGGGCGCGTAGAGGAGCCGCCTACGAGGGCCAGGCACGGGCTGGCAGGGCCCGCACTGACAGGAGGTCAGCAAACGAAGCCAGGGAGGATGGCCAGGGCAGCACTGGAAGAGGGCACTGAGGCCCAGCATAGGGGTCCCAGGAGCACAGCCAAGGGCAACCGGCCCGCCCTGCAGGTGGCCATTGTGGCCATGTCCCCGGGGTGCAGGCAGAGGGATGGGCTGCAGCAGTGGCACAGGGTGCTGGTGAGGTGGGTCAGGCTGGCCTGGGGCCTCGGAGGCCTTCCCCAAGGTGCTAGCCCATCCTAGCAGCACTCGGGAGCCACGGCCAGGCCCTCTCCATCCACCCACCTCCCCTGGGACTCCGGCTTCCACGGAGACCACGGCTGCAGGAGGGACACCGGCGACCCACAGGGGATCAGTGGCTGGTGGGCACAGACCCTCCGTCCGTACATCTTCATGTGCTGAGCCGACCCCAGGTTCTACTCCTGCCCCAGGACATCTGCCCACAAGTGTCTGCCTGACTGAGGGCCCAAGGGGCCACAGCGCGTGATGGAGGCCCTGGTGGGCACCACTGGGCACAGCACCCTAATGGCACTGGTGAGCCTGGTTCTCATCTGCCCTACGACCAAGCAGAAGCCAAGCAGGGAGCTCAGACCTGGGCCAGGCATCAGGGGCCAGACTCCGGCATCCAGGCGGAACTGGCTTGGGCATGCCTGAGGGGAGAATGGGCCAGGGCTGTCCCCAGCGCAGGGGCAGGCTGCAGGGCTGGTCCCCAAGGCGGGGATGGGCCCCAGGGTGAGGGTCACCGGGGCAGGCTGGCACTGGGACACCGTCTAAGCTCGGAGCACCCGCCTTGGGGCTGTGCACCATCTCAGATCACATCCTGCGCCTCGGCCTCCTGCCTCCCCACACAGCGGACGGGACCCCCCACCCTTGCCATCCACCCAGTTCTAGCTTCAGACCCAGCACGTGGGGTCCTATTGGGCTGGGGGCCACAGGAGGGGAGGGGTGCAGCGTGTTAGGGGCTGAGTTGGGCGGAGGTGTTGGGCAGGGCTCTTGTCCTGAGCCCAAAGCTGAGGCCGGGACAGCTGCAGCCTCACAGAGCCCCGTGACCAGCAGCGCTGGAATTCCTGCCCCTTCCCTCCCGCTGACTCCCAGGCAGCAGGCAAGGGGCACGGCTAGGGGCCTCCATGTGCGCTGCAGCAGCGCCCCCTGCCGACCCCGCCTGGACCCACACTCCCCCGGGCTGACGAGCATTCGAGGGTCCCCTCCCGCCATGGGGACCAGGGTGGGACAGCAAGGGCTGCTGGCCCCGGACTTGCTTGGGTGGGGCCGGGAGCACAGTGCCTCCTGGGGCTCTCGGGAGCCCAGACCCGTCCCTCCCGCTCCCGGCCACCCTCACCTTCTCATCAGGTGTTGGGGAGAACATCTTCACCTCCAGGGGGTGCTTGGAGAGGTCAAAGGGGTAGGACACCACCAGGTCGCCCCCGTGCAGGCTGGCCGAGAGCACGAAGGGAACAGTCCGCATCCACTTCATAATGGCCTTGGTCTCGGGGGCCACCTGCCCAGCGGGAGGAGCCCCTCAGGACTGGCCGGGGGTTCACGTCCTCCCGGCCCTCCACGTCCGCCTGCCCTGGGCCCAGCAGTGCTCCCCCAGCACCTGGATCCCGCCCTGCCCTCGCAGGTGCAGGCCCACCCTCGGCCTGGGTCTCTCGCCCTGCACCCTAGGGGTGCCGCCCGCTGCAGGCTGTCTCCGGGGCCCTTGGGAGGGTCGCATGACGGCACAGGGCCATCTCAACTCCCGGCTGCCTCGTCCCTGCACTGAGCAGCTGACGCTGGCGACGGGTGGGGTGCCCGGTGGAGAGTCAGCCCTCGGGGGACGGTGCCTGCCGTGCTCCCTGCTACAAGCGCTCAGCACGTGGGTAGTGTTCACGTGCAAGACCAAGGGCCAGCGGGCCCCAGCAAGGGCCGAGCTGAGGTGGCCACAACAGCACACACAGTAGCCCGGGCCTGCCTGGCCAGGAGCTCCCCGTGTCCCAGGGCACATGCAGCCAGGAGCTATCGGCATCACGATGGGGCACCCCACGCCCGGCATGGGCGTGGGGCATGGGTTATAGGCAGGTGCAGCGGCAGGCTCCTACCTTACCCCACCAGAAGTGCTCCGGGATGGGGATGTGGTCTGTGCGCACGCCGCGGGTCGCAGCCAGCCGGTAGTACTCGGACGTCAGGTCCGGAAAGTTCCGGTTCAGGTCCAGGTTCTGCGCGTTCTGTCTCCCACTGGTCCACCCGTTGTAGCCGGCGCCCTGGAGACGCAGGTGAGCCCGCTAGGCTCGGCACCCGCTCTGCCGCCCTCGCCGGGGCGCCCGCCCATCAGAGCTCCCGAACTCTGGGAGCGCGTCCATGCTGCCAACACCCTCCTCCTTGCGACTCTTGGCTTCCTGCGCGTCACCACCTTTTTTCGGGACAGGGTCTTGCTCTACAGCCCCGGCTGGTCCTGAGCCCACCATGGAGCCCAGGCTGGCCTTGGAGGCAAGGCAATCCTCCTGGCTCAGCCTCCCTAGGCTGGGAGCACAAGCCTGCGCCACTGTACCCAGTGTGTGTCACCGTTTTAACACACCACTGGAGGACGTGGTGCCCCTCTCCCTCACCCCAGCAGGGCCCCGCAAAAACAGCCGCCAACTGAGTCCCTGTCGCCTGAGATGCACAGACCCTGAGCGGGAGGCCGGGGTGCTGACCTCGGCCGCTGCCACCTCGTAGCCGTCGGGGTTCATGGAGGGCAGCAGGTGGATGCGTGTGCTGTTGAGCAGGCGCTGGATGCGGGCGCTGCCCCGCAGGTACTCGGTGCACAGGTGCTGGGCCAGGTAGATGAGCAGCTCCCGCCCGGCCACCTCGTTGCCGTGCATGTTCCCGATGAGCTTCACCTCGGGCTCCACTAGCGGACAGACGGGCAGAGCTGGCACCAGCCGTGGCCCGTGCCCCACGCCCCGCCCAGTGGCCCGAGCGGACCCGGAACCGGTGCGCAGCCAGGTCTCGCCAAGGCCACCGCTTCACTGAGCCCATTTTTTCAGTCGTTACATTTGGATTTTGAAAATCAGCACGCAGCTGCTGATTTGACGGTGCCGCCGGCTCCGGTGACCGTCAAGGCCTCGCTCCGGCCTGAGTGATGATGAGTCGAGGGCAGGGAGCGGGGACCCCGGGCAGGCGGGGCGGGCGCAGAGTGGACAGGGAGACGGAAAGACAGAAGACAGAGAGTGGGCGAGCGGTGGGAGGACAGGTGCGTGGTGAGCGGACGGATGAAGGGAAGGTGGCCGGAGGGCAGGTGAGCAGGTGGACGGACCAGTGATGGCAGCGGAAGGAGGGAGGGGAAGGACCACGGGAAGCTGGTGGAGTGGGCCAGGAAGCCTCGCTCGCTGTGTGACAGGGCAAGTCCCGGAAGATGGCGACCCCTGCCCTGACTGCAGGGGCCAGACGGCTTCGGCTTTGGGAACGAAGCCTCTGTCCTTCAGGTGCCGCATCTCGAGGCACCAGTGGCCAGGTGGCCCTCTGTGCCATCCACAGAGGAGGGAGCAGGGTGGGTCCTGGGGCCGGCGTCCAGGTGACCCCTGACCTTGCCTAGCAGACAGGGCCTGAAGCTCCGATGGCAGCACTGCCGACAGAGGGCACCCGAGCCCAGGTGACAAGCTTGTGACTCATGGGCCTGCGGGGGATACGGGGGCTGCTTCTGGGTTGGCCCCGTGCACCCAGCAGGGCTGGGGGACAAGGCCAAGGAAGGATCTGGACTCACCGAGAGCATGTTCTTCTGCCTTGGGGCTGGGGATGCGCATGGGGGTCCCGGCCTCACCACACGGAGGCCTCAAGCCTCTGCCAGAACCTTCCAGGCTCTGGCGCAGCCGTCCCAGGCAGCTCCTCCCTCCAAGCAGGCAGCCCTCACCTGCTGCACCACTACAGTACAGTCCTGAGGACCAAGGCCATCGGCACCACCCATGCGGCCCTCTGCCCGCTCGGGATGGCCATTGGGGCTGGTGCGCGTGGAAGGGGACTTGGGCTTTCGAGATGGGAGAGTCGCTGCGTCACCCTGAACCACCAGCAGTGTGTCCCTGAGCAGCATGGGACAGCCCGGGGCAAGTGACCAGGACCGAGGGCGGCACAGGCCCCATGTTGATGAGCCAGACTGCAGGTAGTGAGGACTCACGGTGCACGTGGTGACGGGACACACTTCTCATAAGCACACAAACGCTGAGCTCCTGCACGGCCACCAGCTACCCGGCCCCGCCTGCCTGTCCCCGCTGGGCCCTGCCCTCCTCCCCCGGCTCCCCTGCCCACCACAGGACCTCACGCTCGTGCTCTGCAGGCCACACACCCCAGCCCGGCCATCTGTTTTCAGTCTTCTCCTGTTCTGCTTTTGGTCTTAGTCTTGCTAAGCTGCCTGGGCTGGGCTTGCAATCATCCTGCCTCAGCCTCCTGAGTAGCCAGGACGACATGCATGTAGCGCTGTGCCTGGCCCGCTGTCTTCAAATCCTTGTGAGTCTGGCATTGAGCGGGACCTCCACCCCGAGGAAACAACGCATGTCCCTGTCCTCAAGATCTCGTGGGAGAAGGGTGCCCTGAGGAAGGTCTCTGTGTCCACAGCGGTTCCCTGGGGGGTGTGGCCACGCCCCAAGCACACCCCGAAGCCTTGCCCACACCGGCAAGCCTGTACCCCGCAGCCCGGGCACCCAAGGCCCCACAATCTGGGTCTCTCCCACACGGTACTTACTCAGCTCGTGCTGGCCAGGGCGGCTCGAGAACTCAATGACCAGCAGGTCCCTGCCATCAAAGCTGCGCCCGATGCTGTAGGTCCTGGCCACGTGGGCACAGCGGGCGGCAGTCCGTTTCAGCACCCGCATCATCTGGGCGTGGGAGTGGTGGGCGAAGCGGATCGAGGTGGGCGGCAGGCCCGAGGGCAGCACCTCCTCAGCCTCCGGGTCACCTGGGAAGAGGAGGGAGCTGGGCTGAGCACTGCCCACGCCCAGGGCTCCTCGTCCACCCTGCCCGCGGCCTGGGGACAAATGCCTAGTGCCCCGGCCTCACGCCACACTGCAGTGACCCGGGGAGGGACTTCAGTTCCCCCTACGTGACTCAGCCCTGCTGGGTTCGTTCTACAGTTACTATTCCCGTTATTAATAATCCTAACAAGTCGAGCCTGGTGGTGCAGGCCTGCCATCCCAGCGCTCTGGAGGCCGAGGCAGGAGGATATGAAGTTTGAGCCGAGCCAACTTAGTGACTTAGTGAAACCCTGTCTCAAAATCAATAGTAAAAATGGGCCGGGGTGGGGTGGTGCTAGGGAATAGCTCAGTGGTTACAGCGCTTGCCTAGCAAGAGCAAAGCTTTAGGTTCGACTTCCCAGCACCATGTCGGCGGATGGTGCACGCCTGTGATCCCAGCACTCAGGGGGCTGAGGCAGGATTGCCATGACTAAGGCCAGCCTGGTCTACGTAGTGAGCTCAGGACCCGCCTGAACTACACGGCAAGACCCTGCCTCAAAAAAAAATTAAACGTGTTCTGTAATCTAGCACTTGGGAGGCTGAGGCAGGATTGCTGTGAGGTCCAGGCCAGCCTGGGCTACTCAGTGAGTTCAGAACCAGGACGACAGAGGGTGACCCGGTTCCAAAAAAGGGGAGGGTGCTGGAGATGAAGGTAGTAAGAAGGCCCCGGGCTTGATTCCCCAGTAACGCAAAGTGACAATAACAATAGCAATATGTTTCTACAGGGTCTCGCTCAGTGGTCCTAGCTGGTCCCGAACTCACTGTGTAGCCCAGGCTGGTCTGGAACTCACAGCAACCCTCCTGCCTCAGTCTCTTGTTCCCCGCCCCTCAGAGCTGTACAGGGCTCTCCTTGAGGGGTGCATTCCAGGCTAAAGTCCCCCGAGTCCCCATGTGACCTTTCAGGAAGTTACCACAGGGCCCGGCCTTGGGAAGGTGCCCTGCCAACCAAGTCCAGGAGCACAAGGTGTGGGGATTACAGGTATGCGCCACCACACCACAGCCAGCCAGGAGAATTTCTGGGGGTTTGTATTTGTTTTTTTTTTTTTTTTTTTTTTTTTTTTTTTGAGACAGGGTCTCGCTCTGCAGCCCAGGCTGGTCCTGAACTCACTATGGAGCCCAGGCTGGCTTTGGACTCAGGGCAATCCACCTGCCTCAGCCTCCCAAGTGTTAGGGTTACAGGCATGTGCCTGTACCCAGTTTACGTCGTGCTGGGGAATTGAACTCAGGTACTTAGCACTTGACATAGCACTTGCTAGGCAGGTGCTTTAACTGCTGAGCCATTCCTCCAGCCCCTCCAGGAGAATTTCTGACCCGAAGAACAGAACATGTAGGGAAGAAGATAGCCCAGGGCCCCACTGGCAGACCCCCGCAGCACACCACCGACAGCCGATCCCTGAGGCGTGCCACCTGCCGAGCTGTAACCAAGGTGCCTATGAGGCTTTGGTCCTGCACGTTCACAGGGCACCAGGGTGGGCTCTGCACCAGCGCCCAGCATGAACCAGGCCAGGAAGGGTCAGGGAGGCTCCCCGCTGTTCACCATGGCACTGGGGCTGCCTCTGGATACTCACTGTGGCTACTGACACAGCCGTGCTATGTGCCAGGCCAGCAGGGACGTGCCCCACCTACCGGGGCCTACCCACAGCAGAAGCACCTGAGCAGCCTGGAAACCGCCCTCAGCTCCAGCGTCCCGGCCCGACAGCTCTGCGTGGGTTGACGCGCGTTCTAAGCTGCTCACTGGCCTGCGATTTGGTTTCTGCTTGACAACGTGGCTACTGAGGGCAAAGCAGCAGCTGGAACCGGCAATTTGGTGGCGGAGACACTCAAACAGCATCCCCCACCCGCCTGCCCCTGCGCCCCAGGGCGGCGGGGTGCGGCCCCAAGCTGTCTGCTTCCTGCCCCTGCACCCTGGGCTTCCCAGGCCACCTCCCTGCCGGCCCTGTGTCCACACCCAACCCAGTCCGGCCATCCTCAGAGACCAGAGACTCCTGTGGGCACACGGCAGTGTCCCCTCCCCTGGCTCTGTCCCACCACAGCCAGGCACGCCGCAGGAGCTCAGTGACTCTGTGAACAATGGTCCCCAGTGGCTGGTCAGGTCACTCCAGCTGCAGACTCCGCGCAGCGTGCCCTCCCAGGGCCCCCATTCTCATCCGTGGCACGAGGTGAGAATTCCCGACGTGGCACCACAAGACCCCGAACCCTCATGGGCGTGGCCACTGCCCCACGCCGCCCCACGCAGCTTTGATTCCGCTCAAACTCCCTAACACCAGACAAGCGGAAGTGTCTGGTCCTGGTCTCACAAGCCCCATTCCCCAGACAGGCCTGCAGCACGGGTCTGCCATCCCAGCACTTTGGAGACCGAGGCAGGAAGATCCCAAGCTCACGCCTGGCCTAGGCAACTCTGTGAGATCCTGTCTTAAATAAACAGTAAAAACGGGCTGGGGCCGCAGCTTAGTGTGAAGGCCCCAGACGTGACCTCTAGTACACCCCAAAACAAGGAACGAAACACAGCAACAACAAAAACCCAACGAGAGCCACACGTGGCTAAGGCAGCCCTTCCGGTGCCCGGTGGGCCTGTGTCTCCGCCACAGCAGGCTCACAGTGTCCAGCACAGGCAGGCTCGGGCCTGTGCCCTGATAGTGCCGCTGGCTGGCAGGCTTGGGCCTCCTCGCACGTCCCTGAGGGGAACAGCTCCTGCCACTCAGGGCTGGTGCCCAGGAGACACCAAAGCCTGGTCTCTGCCCCAGGGGGCCCTCCTTAAGGGCTACATTCCAGACTGAAGTTCCCAAGTCCCCCACGTGACCTCTCAGGAGTACTCACCACGGGCCTGGCCTTGGGGAGGTGCCCTGCCACCCCAGTCCAGGGCACAGCCTGTGTACTGCAGCTATCTGGAGGAAGTCGGGGCTAGGACTCTGCCCCGGGGCCACCGCACCCTTGTCCCCATCTGCTCTCGCGTGGCAGGCACCCTGGCGGCTCCTCAGGCCGTGCTGCGTCCTGTGACTATGTACCCAGCACTCAGGGTCCTCCCGATGGCCTGTGTCCTCCGCGGTGATGTGGTACCTGGCACAACTCCCACTGTGGGGAGCGGGGACACGCGGGGAACCGGCTCCTCTTGCCGAGCTACCAAGAATAGCCTCGGATGCCGCTCTCCCGGAGCCCTGCCTGTCCCACCCAGCGGCCCAGGGCCCCTCACCCCGGAGCTGCTCCAGGGGGTCGAAGCAGCCTTCTTCCTCTGGCGCGAAGTAGCGGGCACAGTCCAGGAAGTAGGGCCAGGCCATGTCGATGTCGTCGAAGGCCGGCTGGCAGGTCTCCCGCAGGCCCTCGCACACGCGCCGGCAGGGCCTGCGGGCACGGCCGCCCTCGCACCGGGGGGCCAGCACGGCGCAGCCCAGCAGGCGCAGGTCGGGGTTGCACTGGCCCTCAAGGAGGTGGTGCAGGACGCTCAGCAGGATGTACTCGGAGCTGGACTCCACGGCCTCCCGTGACCGGTGCTCCAGCGCCGTGGGGAAGCGCGTCCGGTTGTAGGCGACATCTGCACAGGTGCTGAGCCGCAGGTCCACGCAGGTGCCTGGGGGAGGTGGGTCAGGAGGTCACATGATGGCCCATGTACAGGCAGACCCCACCCAGGGCCTGGCAGGCCGGGGCCACCCACACTGTGGTGGAGAGAGGGCTGGGCCCGTGGCTGCTGTAGAAGAAGCCAGCCTGGTGGGTGCGGGAGAGAGGCCGGCAGGCTCAAGCGGCACCGGCCTGTTTGTGTTCCCAGCACTCCGGGAGGCTGAGGCAGAAGAACTGCAAGTCTGAGCCTAGCCTGGGCTACTTAGTGATGTAACGGACCCTGTCTCAAAATCAAAAATAAAAATAAATCAAAATTTTAAAAAAGGCTGATGGTATAACTCAGTGCAAAGTCCTGGGTTGCTCAATCCCCAGCATTTAAAAAAAATGCAGTAAAAAATATAAACCCGGCTTAGAGCTGCCCTCCACCCTACCCAGAGACGTCTCCAGAGGGGCACCTTCTGAGCCCGTCCTGTGTCCCTAGGGAAAGCCTGGGCCATTGGTGGCCAGCGGGGCTCGGCGCCGTGAGAGGGCAGCTGCCTGCCAGACCTGGCGGCTGTCGGCATCTCCCAAGAATGCTTGAAGCACACACAAGTGTCCTGGAATTCCAGTGTGGGCAGCCGAGGAAGCACTTTCCCCTTTCCAAAACTGTCCCTGTCCCTGGACGATCCTAAGTGTCCTGGACAAGTGTTTCAAGTGATCCGTGAGATCCCTCTACCCGCTGCCTCCACAGAGGAAGTCAGATGCAGGCTTACGAGTGCAGCTGGCACCTGGCACGGCTGGAGCCAAGGAGCACGCTGCGGGTGCAGAGCCTGGCGGCACGTGCGGGTTAGCTCAAGTGCGAGGGTCTCACCACCACCCATGGGCTGGGGAGAGGAAAGGTGACAGCGTGGCGGAGCCCCCGGTCCCAAGAGTACCAGACCCAGCCGGGAGTCTGTCCAAGCAGGAGCTCGCTGTATTCAGGAAGTACAGAAGCTTATATGGGGTAGAGGGAGACCGCGGTAAGGAGGGGAGAGCAGGCGACTGGACGTGATGTCCACGTAAGCGGGCGTTAAGCCAGTCAGCGAGATGTCCATGCAGGCAGGCGCCAGGCGCTCGCAGCCGCAGTACTGGGATCACGCGTGGTCCACCAGGGGGGAAACGGCTTGGCCCAACCATCTTCCTTGGTGAACTCTGAGGTGGCCGCCCCCAGGATTTCCGGTGGGCGCCATCTTAGGATCACGAACAGGGCTGAGACCAAAGATCTCAGCAGCTTTTATAAACAAAAGGGGGGCAATACGTAAGCTGGCGCCCGCCAGAAGTCCTGGGGGCGGCCACCTCGGGGGTTTACCAAGGAAGATGATTGGGCCTAGCCGTTTCCACCCCCGTGGACTGTGCGTGATCCCAATACTATTGCTGTGAGCGCCCGGCGCCGGCCTGTGTGGACATCTCACCAATTGGCTTAACGCCCGCTTACGTGGACACCACGTCCAGTCGCCTGCTCTCCCCTCCTTGCCACGGTCTCCCTCTACCCCATATAAGCTTCTGTACTTCCTGAATACAGTGAGCTCCTGCTTGGACAGACTCCCGGCTGGGTCTGGTACTCTTGGGACTGGGGGCCCCGCCGCGCACTCACCTTTCCTCTCCCCAGCCCGTGGGTGGTGGTGAGACACCCGCACCCAAGGGCCTCCTGGCATCTTGCCCTGGCCCACAAGGGATGGTGACCAGGTGACAGGCAAATACGGCACTTCCGGGGGACCGTCTGCCCCGCCCTGTGCCGCAGAGCAGGTGGGGCCTGGGAGCTGGGAGGCAGGTGAGGGGGAGCTTGGCAGGTGGGTGGGCAGGCCTGTGCACCTGGGCAGCGCTGGCCGTTTTCTCCGTGATGGTACTGGGGTTCGAGTCCAGGACCCTCAGCAGAGCTATATCCCAGTCCTTATTTTTATTTTTTGATTTGAGACAAGGTCTTGCATAGTCCCTAAGTTGCCCAGGCTGGGCTTGTGGTCTTGCCTCAGCCTCCAAGAGCGCTGGGATGATGGGCCTGTGCCACCAAGCCTGGTGTGTCCCTTTGTGCCGGCTCCCCGCTGTTGAGGCAGAGGCCTAGGGCGCAGGAATGGGCCAGGTCAGGGCTCACCCAATCCGGAACCAGGGGCTCAGCTCTAAAGCACTTTGCAGTGTGCCGGGAGGTGGCAAGCCTATAAACCCAAATGGGGACATCATTACGAACCATGGTCAGCAGCTGCCAGGCCAGGGCAATCACCTGGAAAGAAAGACACCATATTAGGGACACACACACCGTGGAGAGTGGAGCAGCCCGGAACGGTGCTCCCGTGGGCAGGCTGTCGCTCCCCAGGCCTGGCCGGGGCCCGGGCCCAACTCCCCTCCACCACAGCACCTCCTGTGGTGCCCCAGCACCTGCCGCTTGGGTGAGCTCCCATATAAGGAAGGGCACCCCACTGACCACAGGGGTCCCGAGAATCTCTCTGGCCCCGCCGTGCAGACTGACCAGCATCATGAAGGTGGCCGTGGTGTTCGGGACAAACACGCACAGGCCTGTGAATCTCCCCGTGGCTAGTCCCAGGCTCCGGCCGCCTCCAAGCCAGGTCTCACGCGTCGCAGGCCAGTGAGCTCGAGCAGGGGCCACCCCTGCCCACTGTGGCCTCTGACCACCTATTACTCAAAGCGCCCCCCGAGGGCCATCCAATGCGGTGCTGCCCCCAAGCGCACTCTGCCAGAGATGCAGGAGCCGGGGCCCTTCCCCAGGAAAAGACCAACACCCAAAGCTAGCTGCAACAGCAGGCTTTCCGGCCCGCCCTGGCCCAGCCACGCAGCCAACAGTGAGCCCCAACAGTGAGCCCCGAGGAGGGCGGGCAGGCGCCATGTCAACCAGTGCCACCCTCAGAGTTCCTGTGGGAACAGGGTGTGGGCTCTGGGGACTCTGGAGTGGGCAGAGCGTTCCGAGGGGAATTCAGGGTCAGGCTCAAAATGCAGCCAGACAGGCCAGGCTGGCCTCCACCGGCCCATGAGGAGAAGGGCCAGCTAGTGGTGGGCACGGAGCCACCCCCAAGCAGGTACAGGAATAGGGGATGGGGAGTCCGCTGGGAAGCGGGAGAAGGCAGCGCCGCGGGGAACTGTGCTCCAACCCTGAGCCCTGGAGGGGCCAGCGAGCTCTCTCGGGATCTGGGATGGGGGGCTCAGTTAGCACGTGACTGAGCGGCCAGGACGACCCCACGGGGCGGGGCGGGGGGGGGGGGCGGTAAGCTGCTGTCGCTTGTTCTTGACAGGATGCCCGGGTCTGGCGCCTTAGCCAATCTACTCCCAAGGCTCCGTGGGACGGTGGTGGTGACAATGAGGACACCACTGTCTGCCTGGTGTGGCTAGGCGAGCTTAGCTCCCACCCTCACGGCCCCTGTTTGCACCCAGCCCAGGGGAAGACCCCACCACCTCAGACTCAGTTTCCTTCTTTGTCAAATCACGTGGAGAGGACACCAACCCTTAGGGTTAGATCTGAAGTGTGCCCAGAGTGCCCTGCGTGTGGAAGGTGACTGGATCAGAGGGTGCTGTGCTGCTCCGTGGTCCATCCACAGGGAGTCCACGGCTGGGGGTGCTGGAGGGGGCGGGGCCTGGCTGGAGGCAGGTCATCAGTAGTGCTGTGAGGAGGCGGGGCCTGCCTGCAGGTGGCTTATTGGTGGTGCTGAGGACGCGGGGCCTGGCTGGACGTGGGTCACTGGTGCCAGGAGGCAGGGCCTGGCTGGAGGCGGGTCACTGGTGGTGCAGTGAGGGGGTGGCGCCTGGCTGGAGGCAGGTCATGGGTCAGGGCCTGGAAGGGTGTGTCCTTGTCCCCGGCTCCTCCCCTCCCTCTCTGCTTCCTGGCGGCCATGGGGCAAGCAGCCTGCTCTCGCCACACTCTTCCACCATGATGCTGCCTTAGAGCCAGCTGACCGTGGACTGAAAACCGCCAACTCTGAGCCAAACAGGCCTCCTTCCTTCACACTGTGGATGGTGGTTATTACGGGACAGTGGCCAACACTTTGGCCTTCGCTAATGGGAGGTAGTGGGGGCAAGAAAACTGCCCAGACCCAGGACCCAGCTGGCTCTGGACCCACCCCCTCCTCGCTCCCGGGAGCCCCGGAATGAGTCGTTCCGTTGCTTATGCGGGTCTCGTTTCATTGCTTCTGGGGTATTGCAGCAGTGTGAGAGAGAGCCACATGCAACACCCAGCACAGAATCAGCCGGAGAAACGGTCACTCAGGAGCCTGGCCTCAGTGGATGCCCTCCGTCCACCCTTGTCCCTGTGTGCCTGAGGCTCTGTTGCACCCCCGCACCGCTGAGCATGCAAATCGGGCTCATCAGACACTCGAGAGTTCAGCCACCTTGAAAGTGACTCTGCGCCCTCCAGTGGTCTTGAGGAAATTTCAGAGGCAGACTCGTGGGGCTAAGCAGGTAGCCAACCCCACGCCGGTGCCCAAAGCCATCGGGTGCCACCCACGGCCAGGACACCAGCTGAATGAGCAGGTCCCTCCTGGACTCACAGGGCTTCAGGGCTTCTTTGCTTACAGATGAGGAAACTGAGGCTTGGGGATGAAGCTGCTTTCTACCTCAGTTTCCCTGAGGTAGCAATGGTGTCTCCTCCTACCAAAGTGTTGTAACGTGCACACAGTGCCTGGTGTCATGTGAGCACTCCACAGACTGCAGCTGGAGGACAGGGGGTGCCAGGGACGGGCATCGCAGGCAGGGGCGAAACAGGGTGTTCCAGTGGCAGCATGTGAGGCACCAGCCTCTCCCCCCTTCTCTTCCCATAAGCCTTACAAAGTTAACCACCCTGTGACCCCTGGTAGACCATGCTGCTCCATCCTGGCTTTTGAGGGGCCATCAAGGGGCAGCACTCAAGGGAGTCCTCCAGCTTGTTCCAGGGTGGGCAGGGCACCTGCTAGGGGGTTCTGTGAGGAAGAACCACAAACACGGTGGGTGAACGCAGCCGGTTCCCCTTCTCGGGGCCCTGGGACTACAGCCAGACACAGGGCATGGGCACGGTGCCCACGGGTCCAAGGGGGCCTGCCTCCAGACCCCAGCTCTGGCGCTCCAGGTGTACTCACAAGGTCAGGGCTTGTGCGTCGCCCTTGGAGCGGACACAACACAGCTCACAACAAGCAAGCCCCAGTGGGTGTGGCGCTGGACAGTGGCCTCGAGATGGGGCGGGGTGGGGCTCAGAGAGGTTGTGCAACTTTCCCCAAAAAGCACAGTCAGTTATACAATTAAGCCGAGCCTCGCCCAGCTGCCTCCGGGTCTCCAAGCCTCTAATTTTCATACACACACAGGGGCTGTGCCAGCTAACCTAGAGCCCAAGCCACCTGTCTTCACACCCACCTGCGCCGGTAGCCACAGGATGCCAAAGCCAGGGCACCACCGTGGCTACCTGCGATCCCTGACCACGGTCGCTCCACCCACAGACACGTGGCCCTGGGCCCTCGGTCCCAGCAGCCTTTGAAACGGAGAGAGAGGCCGAGTCCGGAGGCTCTGAAGCCACACATGGCAGGGGAGGCTTGGCACGCGGCGGGCCAGCGCCGACGCATGCTGTCACTGAGAAAATGTGCGCCCCGTTCCAGACGGAGCACCAAGGACAGAAGGGGACACACTTCGTTGTTGAGTTTATACCGATGACATGTTGTAGTAATATTTTAAAGATCCTGGGTTAAATTTTTGTTATTAAAATTAATTTAACCTAATTCTTGTTACCTCTTTCCTGCGACTACCAGAAAACGTGCCACTGCCCGGCCAGGGAGCCTGGGCCTGTGATCCCAAGCACTCTGGGAGGCTGAGGCAGGAGAACTGCAAGTCTGAGCCCAGTCTGGGCAACTTAGCTATTTGGTAAGACCTTGCCTCAAATAAGCAATGAAAAGGGGACGGGCAAAGGCCCTGGGTTCAAACCCCAGCACTACCAAAAGAGAGAGAGGCAAGAAGAAACGAAAGAAAGCAAAAAGGACAGACAGCGCTGGCTGAGAGGCCCCGCCTCAGTTCTGTGGGCAGCAGGGGTCTCAAAGGGGCTGGGGACAGCCCACGGTGACCGTGGTGCCTCTCGACCACAAGGTGGCAGCAGCTCTCCAAGACAGGAGGTGGGGGTGGGGGGTGGGTAGAGGGGCTTCAGCAATTTCTTCCCTCTCCCAGGGACAGCAGGTGCTCCTCCTGGGCTGGGCACCCCAAAACAGAGGAGAAAGCAGAGGCCAGAGAGGGCTGGTCATCTGCCTAAAGTCACACAGCAGGGCACAGCAGCCAGACTTTGAACCCACCACAGCCCTGATGCTGACAGCACGAGGAACGGCGAACCCCGGGTTCCCAGGTCCACCCCCAAGATCTCCACCAGGGAAGGGACCGGACGGGGGGGGGTGGGGGGTGGCCAGGCTCACTGGGAGCCTGGCAGGAGTCAGGGCCGGGGTCACCTCGGATACAGGGCCCAGACTTTAGGTGGCTAGCCCCACCCACATCCGACTGCTGTCGACAACCCATGTTGGACCTCCATGTGGGTCTGAAAGGAGCAAGCCTGGACCCCAGGAAGGATTCACCCCCAAAACACTGGTGCCACTGCAGTGCTCAGGACCAGCCACAGACAGAGCTGTGCCCAGCCTGCAGGACGCAGGGCTTGTGCTGCTGCTGCTGCTGCTGCTGCTGCTGCTGCTGCTGCTGCTGCTGCTGCTGCTGCTGCTGCTGCTGCTAGGGCCTGGGGAGGTCAGGGAAGGCCACCTGGAGGAGGTGGCTGTGAATTTGGACATTCCTGGGGACCTCAAGGGCGCAGGCAGTGTCCCTCCACGACAGCATAAGCTCCAGCAGTGGCTCCTGTGCTATACACAGGGTCGCGTGCGCAGAGAGCAGGCCCTACGCTGTCCACAAACCCCTGGCACTGGAGAGACCTCAAGCTCTGGGCCATGACAGACCCGGTCTGCCACCCACAGACACCCTCAGCACCCCTACCTTTAAACAGGGCAATGGAGGCAGCTCCGGCGGCCCGTGCGGCCAGGCTCTGCACCCAGAGCTGCCGGCCCTGGCTGCTGGACCTTCCCAAGTGGAGTCACTGACCCACACCTGCCCAGTCCTCGGGGCTGCACGCCCCGACCCTCCAAGCTCCCTGTGGACACGCCAGCCACATCACAGCTGAGCTGGCCGAGGGGCGCGGGGTTGCCACGCCGGTGAGCCCTCCCCTTCCTAGAAGGCCTCTGCGCCCTGGAGGGCCCATCCACACAGCCGCACCTGTTGCTGGGACCGCCAGCAGGGCACGATGCCTGACCTCACAGGTCCCGGCCTGCTGCGATCTTCCTTGGAGACCCCCGTCTGCTGCACTTGGCTCCCGGGGTCCCCTCCACCGGGGACCCCGCATGCCTGGACAGCCATGGCTCCCCTGGTCCAAACCACACAGCCAGCACCTGGGGGACCCTGTCTCCTGGCAGGCGCGAGGAGTTCCCGTGATGGAGGGGCACCCCCATCCCGGCCACCACGTTCTTACCAGCGGGGCCCAGGGCGTGCTCGCAGCCGGGATGCGCAGCAGCCAGCGCCGCCAGCGCGGCCAGCAGCAGCGACATGGTGGGTGCGAGAGGGCTCAGTGATGTGGCACTCGGGCCCCAGCGTAGGGGGGGCGCCGGCAACGCGGAGCCGGAGGAGTCGGGTTACAGCAGCAGCTCCAAAACCCGCCGGGAGGCAGCTGGGGGAGGAGAAGCAGAGAGAACCAACAGCCTGCCCAGAGCCGGAGTCCGGCCCCTCGGAATGGCCTGCCCCCCGCCCTCCCACGGGAGGCCTGGGGCTCACGCTCTCCTCCCGCCCCACCTGAAATACTGTGCTGGATGGAGGTGTGGGCGGAACCGGCCCCAGGGCGAGTGCCAGGGGCCGAGGTGCCAGCCCCCGGGCAGCCTCAGAGTGTCCCCCACCGCGCCCACCTGTGGGCTCCTGGGAAGGGGCTATGGAGGGAACAGCAGGGCACCAGGAGAAGAGGCCAGGGGCTCCCGCGTGGGCCCAGCAGGGCGTAGGCAGCAGCGCCCCCCGAACCGTGGGGGTGTGTTCTTTGGAGAGGGCACATCGGGCACAGGAGGGGGCCGGGAGGACCCTGCCTGCCCTTCCTGGACAAGGGATCAAAGGCGGCAGAGGGGCAGGGCGACACTGTCATGCCCAGCTGCGGAAGGGCCACCCACTGAGGAGCGGCCAGGAGTCCATCCTTAGTGGGAGACGGAGAATGGGTGAGCCCCAAAGCTCAGTGCCCACGGGAACTGCGCGGGCTTATACAGGCAAACCCACGAGAACGGGAAGGATCGCAAGAATTCCACGGAGGAAGACAGCACGTGCGTGGAGAGGCTGGGGGCACAACACAGAACCCACAAACAGCAGCACGCCCACGGCAATGTGCAACGCGTGCCTTGTGCCTGGCTTCGGGTGAGACTTCCGCTCACAGCCGAGGAGGCAGAGGGTGGGTCGCCGGTCACGGGTGGGGGCCACACAGGGAAAGTCACTAGGGCAAAGATGATGTCGGGGGAGATCTAACAAGGCGGGGGTCTAGGCACTGCAACACATGCCAGACAACCAGTGACCGAGAGATCCGGCGGCTGGCTACGCCGGCTCTGCACCAGGCGCGGGAGGTCCCAACCACTCCAGGAGGAGGAGGGGACGCTGAGGCTCAGAGAGGGAGAAACACTCTCTACAGGCCGCACAGCAAGGCCAGAGCCGCACAGAGAGGCTTGCACCCCTCCTTTGGCTGCTGCCCCTTAGCACCAGCCAACTGCACCCCCAGCCTGGTCCTCCTTTGGCCAGATCACACAGATAGGCACACACGCAGACAGACGCACTGTGGCAGGAGATAGTGGGGTTGTAGGCAGGGAGAGGTACGGGGTCCCCCGGAAACGGAGACATGACCAGAAAACAGAAATGGCAGCAGCGGGCGGGACCCGGTGCCGGCAGCCGGCAGGACCCGGTGCCGGCCTGCAGCTGACCACCCCCAGAACCCCTGAGCGGATAAACCCCAAGTGGTGAAAAGACAACAGGTGAGCCACGTGACAGAGCACCCCTGCAGCTGCTTGGGGGTGCAGCACACGTGACCAGCCTCAGCAGCTGGGCCGCTCAGCACTGGCGCCCAGGACTGCGCGGACAGGCGCACGCCCAGCCCGGCAGCAGGGCTGCATCCCCCCCCATTCCCTCCTGTATTTCTTCCGGATACAGTGTTCCCTTCCCAGCCTGCCCCCCGTCCTCCGTGACTTCTCCCAGCTCAGAGTCAACTCGGCACAGAGGCCCAACAAAGCCGGGGCCCCTGGCAGGGCAGCAACTCACACACATGCACACACACGTACGCATGCACACACGCACGCACACATACACACTGGGGTTGGACGTTTCTAGACTCGCATCCTGGCACGCCCATCCCAGCCCTAGCGCCCCACAGGTGAGCGTCCCAGGTGCCTTTCCTGGGCCTTGAGTTCCCCGTCCTAAGACAGGCACAGGGTTGGCTCCCCGGCCACATGACAGCAGGACCCACAGAGGCATGCTCCTGTCACTGCCATCTCTGCCAAGGCTGTCGCCACCTGCTTCAGCCACCCGTACCGGCTGCAGGAGCACTGGCACAGTCCCTGGCCTCCCTCCTTAGACCCGCTGCAACCCTGACGGGCAGCTGCTCCATAGAGTGGTGGGAGCAGAGGGCCTGGGGAGAAGCCAGGGCAGGGGCCACCCTAGCGGCCAGGCCCAACCTCCTAACGGCACGTGAGATCCACAGGTAACCGACATGATCCCTGAACCCCACAATCCAATCGAGACGTTTGGAGCTTCCTCCAGATCCAAACCACAACTGGCCCACGGCAGGAAACTCGGGGCGACGAGGAGACGAACGCACGCTGAGCAGTGAGCAGGCTCTGCCAAGGCCCGTGGCCCGTGGCCAGGCAGCGGCGCTGGGTCTGCAGTGGACACCGTGGCCACACGTCACCAGGAGGGGTGCTGACGGCGCCCTGGGTAGCACAGACTTCAGCTGCCTGCACAAGTCCCCTCGTGCCAGGCGCACACGTTAATATGGGCAGCGCGGCCCCGTGGGCTGGGAAGAAGCCTGTGAGCAGTGGCTGAGGGGAGGGAAGGGAGAGAGGGGCAGGGCGGGGTGCGGCTGAGGAGAGGGGACCACGGGCTCTTGCCAGCCAGCCACTGGAGGGTGCCAGGGTGCAGGTCCACGAGGCAGGAGCACCGCTCACCCCGAGTGACAGGTGCCGCACACAGGCAGAATGTGGAGGCACTGCTTGAGCCCATGAGCGCGAAGGCCTGCACCGTCCCGGGGAGGTCATCACAGCCATGGGCACCGGGCAGGGAGCTCAGCGCCGCCCAGCTCGGTTTAGGGCCGGGTGCCAGGGAAGTGTCCAGGCGGCCAGTGCGCAGGGTGTGGACTATGGCTGACAGGCGGTGGTGGAGGGGCAGTCATCAGGAAGACGTCCGGCGCCGTAGAGCAGCTGAGCAGCGCGGGCACCAGCGGCGCCTGGCTCAGGGTGCGAGGCCAGCAGGCTCGGCCCGGCCCGGCGCTGTCCAGGGTGCTGACGGTGGCTGCCCACACCTGGTCCCTGGTCTGCAGACTTCAGGTCCGGTGCAAGGTGCAAGGGCGCAGGACGCAGGGGCACTGGAGTCTCCGCGGCCAGTGTGGCTCCCTCCCTCCTCACGGCGCAGGTGTAGGGGGGAGACCCCTCAGCAGGTCGGTCCCTGAGGTGGGCCCGCCTTCTGGGGGGTGGGCGAGCCCCTCTCGCCAGAAGCAACTCAGTGCCTGGCTCCTCACCCGCCTCCTGCACTGGCGGGGGCAGGACAGACCCTGGGAGCCAGGTTCCCTGCAGGGGCGCGCCGCAAGGACCTGCCCAACGCCATGCGCTCTGCCACGCCAACGTCATGCAGGATCAGGGCCTTCCACGCGTGCACAGAGGCTGCGTAGCGTCGGCCTGCTCTGTGCCTCAGTCTCCTCGCCTACAAAGCTAGAAACAAGCCACACAAATACACAACACACAAGTATCTGGGCAGTGACGTGGTGAACTGGCCGGCGCCCCCACCCATCACATCAGGGCCCTGCTCCCCAATCCTCCTCACCACGCTGGGCAGCAGGAGCAGGGCCAGGCCTTCCCTTCAAGTCTCTTTCATGACTTTCTGAACCTCCTTGGAAAGCTCGGGATGGGCGCTGAGCTGAGCAGGTTCAGGGTAATGGAGACAGCATCTTTTGGGGGGATGTCTAAGCTCTGGGGGTGTGTTCACTCCTGCAGACCCTGGCCTGGGAAGCTGCTCCCACCTGGAGGGGCCGGGAGCCCACGGCAGAGCTGGGCACACAGAGACACGTGGTTGGTTACGTCGGGGCCACGGGAGCCATCTCCACCCACAAATGCTCCCGGGAAGCTCAGCCGCCCTCCTGTTCTGTGGCAGCCCCTGCTCACTCACAGGGCAGGGGACACACGTCCTGGCACCCCTGCCCACCCGAGCACTCCCCCCCACGGGGAGCAGGTAGCCTCGTGGGAAGAGCCGGGTGGGCATCTAGGAGGCCTTCCTCCCAGACACAGCAACTTCCATTCCTCCTAAGCTTGGAATACTTGAGATTCCACCCGGTGCCCCACTGAACTCTCCAGGAAATAGCTCCTTCTGCTCGGGAATTCCTCAGCTTCCTTTGACACCCACCCCTCTCTGATCCTGCGCACCCCCCTTGATCTATGGCCCACGGGTGGGGGGTCTCTGAGCTGGGGTTCCTGGAGGGGCCCACAGACAAGCGGTGGGGGAATCTGGGGTGCCACGGAGAAGGACCCTGAAGCTCCTGTCACCCAGGGGACACCCCACTTCTCCTCTCCCCATGGCCCTGGGCAGCCCTTGCCCATGCAGATGCCTCCCAGATCCAGGCCCCTCCCCAGCTCCTCTATGCAGGACAGGTGCAGCCAGTGCCCGGCGAGAGTGCCATGGGCACACTTGGTGATACCGTGAATCACCTCCAGGTGACCAGTTCCGGTGAGGCGGTAAGATCAAACACTGGAATCCTGTCAACCCAAACTCCGGGAGGCTGAGGCAGGAGGACCACAAGTTTGAGGCCAGCCTGGGAACCTTGGTGACTTAGCGAAGTGTATCTCGAAACCGAAAATAAAAACAGCCTGAGGATGCAGCTTGGTGTGAAGGTCTCGGCCCTGCCCGGAACTGTATGTATAAATACAGGGAAAAAGAAAAAACCCAAACACCGATTTCCACATTTGCCCAGCACCCACAGCAGACACTCTGCAGACAAACTCCTTCATGCTGCCCTGGGCCTCCACCCAGCTGTCCCCACAGCCACAGGGCCACAGGTCATCACACCATGCCCACTGGGCACCCCCACCCAGGGCCTGCTGGCTGGTGAGGGGCCCCAGGGAGGCGACTTGTCTTGAGGACACAAGGGGCCAGGTGGGCAAGGCTGCTCGCCCCCTGAGGGGCCGCCCTTCTCCGTGGCCCTGGACACCTGCCACCGGGTGAGGTCCATATGCCCTTAGCTTTGGGCAGCGCTCAGCCCCTGCGGACATACTCTTGACTTGATGTCTGACCTTTCTGCGTCCTCATTGGAAAGCCACGCCCCAACCAGGACCGGATCCCTCCTCTACATGAGTTTCACTTGTTTTCACCATTATATCTCTGATATATTTGAAATCTATTTTTGCATGGAGAGCACAGGCCTGTCGTCCTCTGGGAGGCTGAGGCAGGAGGAGACTTCTTGACTTAGCCAGACCCTGCCTCAAAATAAAATTTAAAAAGGGCTAGGAATATAGCTCAATGTGAAAGCTCTGGGTTCGTTTCACACTACCGAAATTTTTTTTTTAAATTTAAAAAATGCACTGGTGATGTAGCTCAGCAGCACAGCGATCCTCAGTACCGGGCAGGGAGACAGTTCTGGAATCGGATTATCGGTTTCTACGGTTTCTATGGCGCGGAGCCGGCTGTGCCCTGGGCTGGGGCCTGTCCCCTACCGCCCTCCCTCCCTCCGGCACTACCGGCAGGGTGCCAGTGCCCGGTGGACTTCCTCCCCGGGGGGCTCTTCCCAGGTACTGCGTGGTTTTCACATCAGTTCAGTTTTAAATTTCTAGGTGTTCGTGGCTGGCCTGCCTCTTAGTTCTTGTAGGTTTTGTTTTTCTTGTGTAGCTTCCGCGGGATTTCATTCTACACAGACGAGCTATTTTGGGTGAATTTGGACAGTTGTGGGCCAGGTGTGGGGATGCAGACCTGTAATCCCGGCACTAAGGGAGGCCGAGGCAGGAGGATCGCAGCTTGGAGTCTAGCAACTCAGTGAGACCCTGTTTCAAAATCAAGTAATAAAAGACTGAGGATTACAGCTCAGTCATAATGGTATCAGCTTTGAGTTTTTTTTTTTTTTTTTTTTTTTTTTTTTTTTTTTTTTGAAGCAGGGTTTCACTGTCGCTCAGGCTGTTGCTGACCTCACTGCATAGCTCAGGCTGGCCCTGCACTCGAGGCCAGCCTGCATCAGCCTCCTGAGTGATTGCGGGCATGTGCTGGGGAATGGAACCCGGGGCTTGGGGCATGCCAGGTGAGTGCTCTGACCACTGCGCCACCCCCGCTCCAGCTCCGCTCCCCGCCTTCGTTGCTGTGCTGCCGCGCTGCCCTGGCCTGGCCAGAGAGCAGAGCCCTGCCGGTCCCTGCGCAGCAGGGAGGCACCGGGTCTCTCACCGCCCACGGTACTGGTGGCGGGTGCGGAAGGGCCAAGCCAGTGGAGGAAGCTCCCCCGCCCCAGCGAGCCAGGTGCTCCTGCCCGGCAGGGGCACTGGGCGCGTCGCTCCCCACGGAGACACTGGAACGCAGGAGAAGCCCCCCGCAGGGGAGTTGAGACCTTCACTCAGTCGGTGGTGGGGGCGACTCTCGACCCCTCCCACGTTTGGAGCACAGATTACACGGGCAAGAACCGCCGAGGGCGCCCAAGGCCATCAGTTCCGGTCATCGTTCTTGGGCAAAGTTTCCTAGTTCCTGGAACATGTTAAGTAACTCCCCCTCCGGCTATCTGTGAGCCGGGAAAGGGTCAGGTGGCCGGCTGAGCAGAACGCTCCCATCAAACAGGCCCCTGTGAGCTCAGGCTTAGAGACCTGGAATCTTCCCGAGGACAATGCAGGAGTACAGGAGGGCGCAGAGAAGGGCCCAAGGTGGCTTCGCTCGGGCCAACGAACTGCAAACCTGGCCTAGGCTGGATTTTTCTGTTTCAGGTTGGCTCCCAGACTTCCCATGTCTATGCAGACGATCGCCTGTTTTTTTCATCTTTAGTTTATCAAGCTGTAAACTGACTTGATTTTAAACATCCAGCCAACCTCGTGCCCCTGGCAAGTCTGCCCAGGTCCTACTGTGTTACCTTATGTATCTGGGGCTGGGTGTGGCACGGGTCTCACGCAGGGCTTGGCCCACCGCTGCCGATGGCTCACCTGGCAGTGTGAGCCCGGGTGCTGCCAGCCTTGGCAACCGAGCTGACACCCACTCCCGCGCTTCTGGAAGCACCCGGGCACCACGGGTGGCGTTTCTTTTCTTTTTCCCTTTTCTTTGAGATGGAGTTTTATTTGTTCTGTAGCCCAGGCCAGCCCCAAACTCACAGCAATCGCCCCGCTAAGTGCTGGGCTTCCAGGCCGCCCCGGCTAAATGCACCACCACTGTGAGCTCAGTTTTCTGTAGTATTGAGGAATTGATCCCAGGGGTCTGTGCCTGCTAGAGCACTCTACCCGCTGAGCTACGCCCTGCTCCAGACTGATTTTTGGGTGGTACTAAGGGACTGGACCCAGGGCCCAAAGTGTGGTAGCACCCTAACCACTGGGATCCGCTGGGCCCCAGCATACCAATGCTGCTTCTTTGAATTTTTGGGAGAATTGGCTAATATACCTACAGGACCTCAAGATTCCTCGTGGGGAGGATTTTAATGGCCAACCCAGTTTTATTCGGACACAGGTCTCTCCCCGGTTCATCTCCTCTCTTGGGTGAGCTCTGGCATTCTGCCCGTGGAGGACACTGTCCACACCGCCCAGCTGCTGAGCCAGCAGGTAAGCGATGTCACTCTGCCCACTCCCAGGGCTGGGATAGCGTCTGGCTGTCCCCAAGGGCTTCCCGTGGAGACATCTGGCCTCAAGGCATGCTGGGTTGGCTTCCCCAGGTCTGGGAGGCTCCGGAACCTTCCAAGTCACAGGTCCCTCTCTAGGGATGAAGCCAGAGCAGACTCCGCGGGTGCTCATGCGAGCAGGGTGGGCTCTGGGGACCCCTCACCTACACTCCTGGGCCTCCAGTGAACTCACTGGCTCACCCAGGTGGACCTGGGTGGGATCGTTCCCTTGGTCTGTCTGCTGCGCCTTATCTGGGTTGCACTGACATTTGGTCAGCTCTCCCCAGGAAAGTTTCCACATGGTGACGTGGAGGGGACCTCTCTCTCTCTCTCTCTCTCTCTCTCTCTCTCTCTCTCTCTCTCTCTGAGGGACAGCTGGGGGTCTCAAGTGCTGCCAGCGCGCAGAAGGAAGGAGGGATCCCACTGGACCCTAGACTCCTAGCCAGACCCTGGGCAGGTGAGTTTCAAGAGTGGACAGTCCCTAGGATGACAGCCAGGTGGCCCCTTTCCCTGCCGGGGTGACAGCAGGACAGATCTCTGGGGTAGGTGACACCACAGCTGGGCATGGTGCCACCCTACGCACAACGGTCCAGGGTGAGGGAACCTGAGGGAGTGCCAGATGTGCCTTCAGCAGCCTGCCCATGTGACCACACAGCGCGCAGTGGGGCCGGGGAGAAGGACATCCGCACCCCTCGCTGTCCGCGCTGGGTGCCGCCGCCCCCGCCAGACCCCTCTGTGCACGGCTCAGGGCACCCCGGCCTTTCCCAACCAGCCTGCGTGCTGAGGCCCTGGAACGCCGGCGGGCAGGTACTCAGTGGGAAGTGCTGCCCCTCTCAGTGGGGGCTCCTCTGACCCAGGACCCCAGGCTGTCAGGCCCCCACGCCACACGTCCCCCTGAGAGGGGACAGGCCTACAGCTGTCCTGCCCCTGGCGCCAGCTCACACCTCAGTAGGTAAGGCAGAAGACGGGCAGGTCTGCAAGCCCAGCACTTCGGAAGGCCGAGGCAGAAGGACCCCAAGCTTAAGCCCAGCCCGAGCAACTTAGGGAGACCCTGTCTCGAGGAAACAATGAAAAGGAGGGCTGGAGGAACAGCACAGCAATTAGATCGCTTGCCTAGCAAGCACACGGCCCTGGGTTCGATTCCCCAGCACCACGTAAGCCTAGCATGGGGGCGCACGCCTGTAATCCCAGCACCTGGGAGGCTGAGGCAGGAGGGTTGCCGTGAGTTTGAAGTTGGCCTGGGCCACATAGTGAGTTCAGGACCAGCCTGGACTACAGAGTGAGACCTTGTCTCCAAAACAAAAATATTCTTAAAAATAAAAAAAAAAAAAAGGGTCTGGAGACACAGCTCAGAGTGAAGGCCCTGGGTTGAATTCCCAGTACCTAAAGGGGAGCCAAAAAAAAAAAAAAAAAACAAAAAAAAACAAAAAAAACCGCGAAGTGCAACCCCATTCCTGGAAGTCCCGTTTTCCTCTCCCAGCTCCCCCACGTGGTGCCAGGAGTCTACACCCGGTTCAGATCCAGGAGCAAGAGCTGCCACCGCCTCCCAGCTGCAGGCCCGGTGCTGACGTGGCCGGGCGCCATGGCCACTCCGCGGAGCCCTACAGACCCTCCCACTCACTCCTGGGGCATGCCGCAGGCCCCTGGGGCTGGGGCTGGGGCGGGAGCAGGAACAGAACCCAGTGGGGGGGAGGCTAGGGCTCCTCTCACACTGACATGGTGCCCTCCAGGGCCACACAGCACTCCCCAGGCCCTGACCCCACCTCCTTCCCTGCAAAGCTGGCAGGGGTCATCCTGGGCAGGTACCCCAGGCCCTGGGCTACCCAGGTTACTCGGGTATGTGGGCGAGGTGAGGGCCAAGCCAGTGGTGTCTGCCTCCACAGCCAACTCACTGCCTGCTGCTTCCCATTATGGGTCACAGCCCAGTGGTCCCCAGAGACCTGGGAAGCGAGTTCTACCCCCTGCCAGTCATCAGTGCCCGGAGCGGAGCCCCAGACGTGCACTCCGAGAGGACAGGGGCCCAGGCTCACTCCACAGAGGACGGTGAGGTGCCAGCCGCCCCTCCTCTAGAGCCCCAGGCATCCCGACCAATGCTGCCCTTTCTTCCTACTCTTGGCGAAGGGCAGGGCCGGAGTGACCATGTGCCACTGCCGTGGATGGACACAGTTCCCAACGGACGGCTGCTGCTCCGGGACCCTGCTGCTCTCCCAGAGGCTCCTGTCGCCAGGCTCGGGCTAGGGATAGGTCCGCCTCTGACATCACACCGACTAGGACCGGGAGGCTCAGGAGGTGAGCTTTGGAGCACAGCGGCACGCGGGCAGGGGTGGGTCCTCACAGCCTGGGTACCTGCTGTCTCAGAAGGCTGACGCTGGCCTTCAGAGGCAGTAGATCTTGAGGCCTCAGCGTCACACGTGTGTCCCTCAGGCATCCCCATCATGAGGACAGCTGTAGCTCAGGGTGAGTGCCTGGGTCACACTGTGAGTTCAGGACCAGCCTGGACTACAGAACGAGACCCTACCTCAAAAACAAAAGCACCCGTTAACAAATAAATAAATGTAAAAAAAAAAAAAAAGCCCGTAGGGCCTGCTGGGCCCAGGGAGGGTGCCAGGGCGGCCAAGGGCACCAGGGGCAGCCCAGGGCAGAGCCTGCTCCGCTCTCCCTGGCAGGAGCCACGCAGCCAGCCACACGGCGCTCAGGTCACCTCTGTCCTCACCAGTCTGGATGGGTCTTGTGCGTGGCGGGGAGGCTGGCGGATGGGGGGGACGGTGGGCAGGCCAAATGCATGACAGATGGTCAGTGTGAGAATGGATGGGTAGGTGGAAGGATGAGCGGGCAGACAAATAAACGGAGGAGTGGGCCATGGAACCCACGAGTGGCCGCAGATGGGGCGGGGAGCGAGGGCAGGAGGACAGGAAGGAACCCCAGGCGGTGTGAGGAGCCGGTCCTGAGCGCAGCTCACTGTGCCTGCTGACCCTGGGGGATAAGTATGCAGCTGAGACCGTGGGGCTCTGCAGGCCAGCGGGTGAGCAGGGTGGGGGTCCTTCCACGACCGACGGTGGGCCTGGGCCACGCTGGACCTGGCCAGGACCCTCTTGCTCCCAGGATCCCCAAGGGCCTCTAGCCAGAACATTCCAAGGGGCATTAAGTGTGGCTAAATCCACAGGGCATCATAAATCCAGAGCCTACCGCTCCCGGAGAGGATTCTGAGAGCCACCACCACCCCCGTCTCCATGACTCCTCTACGTCACCCACGAGGGTGTGCAAACCATGCGCAGGTGCCCGCTGACTCGTGCTGTCTGCAAACTCCTTTCAACAGCCTGGCCAAAGGGGCTGTGACTGGCCGGGAGGAGGGACTCCCACCCCCCCAACACTGCAGCATCTGTCCCCATGATTATCCCAGACGCTCCGCAGGGCCCGTGGGGCTCCTTCCCAGGAACATCCACACTCCCTCCTCCCTTCCCCCGCCACCACCACCCACAGACTTGGCGTGGGGGCCCTGCAGCAGGACCCAAGACACTTACAGGCGACCTGCCTGGTGCTGCCTGGGAGAAGGAAGAGGAGAAGGGGGGAAACCGAGGCAGAGGAGGGACGACAGGAGGGAGAAGGGCCCCAGAGCCCAGGCGCGGGCGGCTCCAGGGCTCAGAAGCATCTGGAAAAAGGCTCGCCGCGGCTGGGGGCTTCGCTGGCAGAACCCGCCTCCCGGGCCTCCCCGCTCAGTCAGTCCAGGGTCCACGAGAGAATAAACCCCCGCAAGGGCCCTGGGTTTCCAAAGAGCTGCCAGCCCGGAGGACACTGGTTGTCGTGGTTTTCCCAGTGAGAGCACCGTCTGACCAGCCTGGCCAGAGGCTTCCCTGGCAGCCCCCTGCTGCACCCAGGAAGGCCTGGATGGAAAGGAGCGAAGGCCACAGGGAGCCAGCCTTGGCTCCAGGAGAACCCAGCCTGCTTCTGCTCCCTGGCCAGGTGGGGGGACACCGGGGGGTGGAAATCTGGCTCAGCCAGGGGCCTCCCGCGCGCTGCCTGGCCACAGGCGACTCCTGGCCCACCGGGACACTCGTCCTGGCGGCCATCTCCTGAGGGGCCCCCTCGGCCTCTCTGCTTGCCTGAACAAGAGGACGGTCCCTGCTCATGACTTGCACCCGAGAGGCAGGAGAGAGGGAAGGGCGGGGCGGGCCAGCTAGGCGGCCTGCCAGCTTCCAACGGCGCCCTGGCGGCGGGGGCTTTTTATTTGGGCCTGGAAGCGGATGAAACCCCGCAAGGAGGAGCCCCGGCAGAGCCTCCAGCCGCGTCCCTCCTGTCTGCTGGGAAGCTGCACACACAGCACTTGGCTGGCTTCCCCACAACTGGGCCAGGGAAAAAGGGGTCACGCAGGGACCCCGGCACGCCGCAGAGCCAGAGTCCACGGCTAAATTAGGTCAGATGGGCGTGAAGGTGGGGAGGGGCCCGGGCTGGGAGGCGGGCGGGCTCGGAGCAGTGCTGGCGGACTCCAGGACTGTCAGCGCCGCCGTAAAGGAACAGGGTCGTGGGTATTTCCTGGGTAAACGGGGGGCCAGGGACAAGCCCCTGTCTCATCCTCTGCCGCAGAAATGGACGCCCATGCTCCGAGTGCCCCCCTCCACCACGGTAGGAGCGCCTGCGGGGATGGGGAGCCAGGCATCCCGGGGGCAGGAGAGAGGAGTGGGCCGAGGCAGGGCGGCCAAGGCCGGGCCTCTGGCTCTTTGTGTCTGAGCGAGGGACTCTGCCTCATCCCGGGACTGGCCCTGCTCACCGCGTGTGTGGCACGGCCCTACACCCCTGTGTGTATGGTGCCTTCCGTGGGTGCGAGTACACAGTGGCCACGGGACAGTCGGGAGCCCCAGAGACAGCAAGGCGCCTGCACCCCAGCTGCTCACGCCCGCAGGCTGCGCTCTGCCTCTGACCCCAGCCACTCTGCACGCAGGACGCAGCCACGGAGCTGCTCTGAGTCACCAAGTTCACTGTCACGCGCTGCAGAAGGATCAAATGAACGCGCTGGGTCCCCTCCGTCCGCCACAAGCCTGTTCTCGCACACAGGCGATGGGTCGCAGACATGGCGGGCTGGGGGTGGCCACTGCGCCCAGGGACATGTGTGGGGACGCCGGGAGCTGTGAATGGTGGGGTGGCCTGACACGTGGCATCAGCCTTCCCTGCCAATGTTAACTATGTTCATGTATGAATCAGAATCATTTTGGAGAACACATGCAACTTACTGGGAAGCCCAAGGGCTGAGGTGGCCCCGTGGGAGACGGCTGCAGGGCGCGTCAGGGGCTTACGCCCCCAGGCAGCAGGCAGCCCAGAGCAGCTCCCAGGGCCGCCTCCACAGCCCGCAGTTCTGTGACCGGAGAGAGGGGCTCGTGGGACGCGCACGGGGCCACCCAAGATCGTGGGGGCGAGATCCCAGGCCGAAAGCTCTCACGGGAGCTCGGCTCCTTCCAGTTAAGAGGGGAAGAATCAGGGAGGCACCCATGTGGCCACGCCCGGAGGGCAGGGTTTTCGTGCAGCGCCAAGCCCTGCTCAGGACTCCGTGTCAGGGCCCACACTGGTGTGGTCACTGCGGCGACGTGTGGCCAGTGACCTCGCGGCGACGTGTGGCCAGTGACCTCCCGTCCTAGGCCGCCCCCATACAGGTAGACATACATAAATACACATGTACTCATGAGTGTGCAGGGTACATACGCACACAGAGCTGTGCACACACTAACATGCACACCCACCTTTAGAATACACGTGTGTGCATGCACACGACCCAGCAAGCACACGCACGCCCTCCCCTCCTTCCTCAGCCTTGCTCGAGGACCACCGCCCCAACCCTTGCGGCCTCTGAGCTCCGTGTCCCAGGTCTGGGCCCCTCCATGAGGAACACAGGCTGCGCCCAATGCAGGGTGGCATGACCCTGGCCACCTGCTTCCTCTCCATACCTGCTCATTGCTATCTGACTTACAAGGAAAGCAGCCAGGCCTGGTGGCCTGGCCCAGGTTACCTCACCAGGAGTGCCAAGGACAAACTCTGAATCCTCAGACTGGGTCATCACCTCTATGCATCCAGCAACAGACACGTGGAGAACTCCCCATGGCGCCTGGCCAGGCCCCAGGAAACCCAGGGGGGGAGGGGGCGCCCTCCAAGACACTGCTGGGGCGGCATTAAAGGCTCCAGTAGTAGACCTGCTGGCCTGGAGGACGGGTGGACAGAGGCCCAGAGAAACCAAGCCCAGGAAAGGGAAAGGGCCAGGGCTGAGTTCACATGTCCCTGGCACAGCACGTGGGTGCCCTCGGCACAGGCCTGGGCAAAAGAGGGTCAGAGTCTGCACAGAAGCACTGCGCTAATTACCTAGTCCTTGGGCATGTGACAGATTTAAGTTACAGGTATGTTTTAGAGGCAGGAACAGAGGCTCCCTTGACACGGCCTCTAACACAGGTCCCTGTGGGCAGACTCGGCTGGTTCCCCGTGCCCTGGCCCCTTGTCGCATACCATCCCTTGAGGCTGCATCCTGTTGGGCACATGCGCCTGTGAAGGCTCAAGTTGAGCCAGCAACGATGCCTGGGGCGCCAGCTCCTGGGGATGAGGCTTGGGCGGCCCAGCTGGCAGCGGCCCAGGAATCACTGCTGGCTTCCCCGCACTTACCAGCCCCTTCCTGCCCCTTCCTGCCCTTGGTGCTGGAGTCTAGGTAGGGCCTTATCACCTTTTCCCTCCCTAAGAGCAAGCAGGCTTGTAAGGATACTCCCCAAGTTTGCTTGTTTGTTTGACTCCTGGTAATTGAACTCAGGGCTTTCCTATTCGACTCTTTCTTATTTCTTTTCTTTTCAGACCGTGTCTCACTCCCTGTGTTGCCAAGATGGGGATGAATTTGCGATCCTCCTACCTCAGCCTCCCAGAAAGCTTATTGTTTATTGTTTGTACCATCACAAGAGTCCTGGCTCTTAGTTTTCTGCACGCAAACGTGGGGACGCAGCTAGCACAGGAGCACAGCCGAGGACGCCCAGGTCTGGATGCCCCTGCAGCCTGGCTTGGTCACCCACCGAGAGGCAGCAGCCGGCTCCTGGCTAAGATTTGGAAATGGGAAAAATCGCCTTTCAGTCCTTGGTTGACTGAAATTTCATGTTTTCTTTAGGTAACAGACTCACGTGGCTCAGACTTTCCAAAACGTAGAGAGAGGGAGAAACTGAACCCAGTGCCCGCCCATGCCGGCTCAGCTGGGGAGGGTTTGGCTGCGTGCATGAGTGCACGCTGGGGGTGTCACGTGTTGGATACGCAGACAGGCCAGCAGCAGGTTACAGCACTGTTGTGCACTGGGTGTCTTAATCGGTGTGCTCGACTGTTGATAATGTCAAGCAGAGTGTCCTTAGTCCTTTCTTAGGCTGCACGGTGGTCCTTTGGGTGGAGAGCCACACTTTTCGTTAGCCAGATGGATGTAAAGCTGTATTTTTTGCTGATACAAGCAGTGCTGCGGGAAGGGGTGTCCACACCGGCCAGTCAGGGGCCACAGGGCGATTTTGAAATGTGGTCCTGTATAGAGAAGTTCTACCCACAGGCCCTGCCCGAGAGCAGCCGAGAAGTCACAGCAGGGACTTTTGTTCAGTCTCTTAAAATGTCCATTTGCAACATGGTGAGGGGGCTGGGGTCATAGCCCAGTGGTTAGAGCACTTATCTAGCATCTGCAAGGCCCTGGGTTCGATTCCTCAGCTTCACATGAAAACTAGTCTGGCATGGTAGTGCATGCCTGTGATTCCAGAATGCTGAAAGCTGAGGCAGGAAGACTGCCATACACTCCAGGCTGGTCAGAACCATTCTGGACTACAGAGCTAGACCCCTCGTCCCACACATACCGCACACACGCACGCGCGCGCACACACACACACACACACACACACACACACACACACACACACACACA
>PVKB01006490.1:0-60553 GCA_004027205.1 Ctenodactylus gundi
TATTTTATAGTTCCATTTGGGGATGTAGCCAGAATTTGAAAAAGAAAAAGAGAGAAAAGAAACATAGGGAATAGCTTGGATCCGGGGACAACACCGAGGACCAGGGTGACTGCGAAGGGCCTGTGGGCATCATTTCAGATTTGAGTTCTGTACGAGGTATAAAAACAACACACAATGTGAAGGCAGCTTCCGTTTCTTGCCTGGCCTGGTGCTCTTCTTACTGGGGATGAGGGACGATGGTGAGGGAGGTTGGCAAGAGACCCGTGGGTTCCCCAGCCCCTGCCTGGAAGTGGGTTTTGCCTGTTACTCAGGGACAGGGCATAGAGTGCCTCTTCCACTGTGGGGAGCCTCAGGGCGCTCGGCTGGGACACAGGATGCGGTTGGCTTCCCTCACAGAGTGGAACGCGGTATGTTGGCAGCGCGTTCCCTCGCTTGTCTGGGACAGGCTGTTCCTAGCTGAGATCGCAGATCCTGCATCTGGTGACTTCTGGTAACTGATATGGAATTGATCTCCTGGAGAGAAGCTGTGGTGGGGAGGGAAGACAGGAAACAGCCCAAAACGTAAGTGTGCAAATGCTTTGCCTCTCTGTAGCAACCAACAACACTGCTAGCTCACGTTTAAACTTTTCCTCGTACAACCGAATGCCTTCTCTCATTATCTTGACATGGTGTGTGGCTGGGGGCGTCTATGTATATGTGCGCATGTGTGGTCTGCTCACAGGCATTCCCACTTTATGAACCAGGACCTTTGAGGACTCAGCCGCAGAGAGGTTATGTTACTTGCCTGGTGTGTCACAGCACGCCAGTGAAAAGTGTAGCCTGGTATCATGTGTCCATCCCAAGGAGGGCAGTCCACTTTCATGAAGATGGGAGTTTAAAAGGAGGTTCAGTTTGTTTTAAAGAAAAAACACATAGAGAAAGAAAGAAAGGAAAAAAAGAAAGGAAGAAAGGAAGGAAGAAAGGAAACTGTCTTTTGGGGACACCAGAGCCTGCGACTTCGGATTTTTTTTTTTTTTTTTTGAGACTGGGTCTCTCTCTGTAGTCTACCCTGGCCTCTAAATCACAGCAGTTCTGCTGCTTCAGCCTCCCAAGTGCTGGGGTTGCAGGCGTGCACCACCACGCCTGGCTTGTGTAGTGCTGGGCTTTACACTTCTGAAATAAGGGCTCTCATCACTACCTCCCAAGCCCCCATAGCTGCCCGAGGCATCTGCCAATTGGCTTAGAGATAGATCCAAAGAACATTTCGATTGATAAGAGAGAGAAAGACAGGGAGGGAGGGAGAGAGAGAGAGAGAGAGAGAGAGAGAGAGAGAGAGAGAGAGAGTTGTAAGTTGTAAGAAGGGAGGGGAGGGACAGGGTCCTGGGGTGGCGGGGGGAGCTGTGCCAATGGGAAGAACCCAGGCAGGAGCCGCCTGAGGACCTAGGCATGTCCTACATGCTCCTGGAGACCGAGGGCAGGGCCTCTGCTGCTGTGGCAGGGACTGAGCAGCGACGTGGGAAAGCAATTCCCGGAGGGAGGGAGGCTGTTTGGATCCCGGGAGAGGCTGGCACCCCGTGTGGGCTACAGTGCTCGCTCCAGTCCTCTTGGCCGGCGGCTGAAGTTCCAGGTGATGCTTTCAGAGTGCACACCTGCGGGCACAGCAGACAACTCCAGGCACTTTGATCTCTGTGAGATTGTCACTAAGTTTTGCGTGTGAGAAATTGAGTTTTGAGAATGGTTTGGGAGGTTCGCTGGTTTTAATGCTTTTCCAAGCTTAGAATGTCCCTGTGATGGTGATGTTTTGTTTTGTTTTGAGATAGGCCCTGGCTCTGTAGTCCAGCCTGGTCCTGAACTCACTAAGGAGCTCAGGCCGGCCCTGAACTCAAGGCAATCCTCCTGCCTCAGCCTCTAAGGGCTGGGATCTGAGGTATGTGCCACCACGGGCAGCTATTGTGTGGTCCTGGGAATCAAACTGGGAACCTTGCGCTTCCTAGCAAACACGCTCATCACGGACCTGTGCCCCCAGACAACCGTGGTGCCATTTGGATCACCGCGGTGAGGTGGATAAAGCTGCCTGCAGACCAAACGCTCAGCAGCAGGAAGAGTGGAGCTCAGGAGAGAGGTGACTTTGGCAAACAGGGCTGGTGGAGTAGAATTTTGTTTTGGTTAGAATCCATGATTCCATTCTTGCCAGTTAAATGAGATACAAAAATTTTGAGCAGTCCTCCATGTAGCTCCCCACAAACGGTCCACAAACATCATTCTGCAGGGATACTCTTGAGGGTACCCACCGCCGCTGCAACCTGGAGGTGAGCTCCGATAGGGCCAGGAGCTGCAGCAATACACAGTGAACGTTGGCACTGGCTCTGACAACGGCCTGTATAATCTTCAAATACAGTGTAGGATTTCACTCAAAAACAACTCCCTCAGCACGGCAGGCTAGCACTTGAGAAATAACCCACTGCCTTCATCCCCAGTCTTTTGACACCAGGGTCCATTTTAGTAGAAGACCGTTCTCCGAGGCCTGGCATTAGAATCCAACATCCAACAGAAGTGTGCTGACAGGAGGCAGAGCCTTGCCTTCCTGTCCTTGCTGCCTGGTCCAGCCAAGGTGACAGACTGGTACCCGCCTGCAAGAGTCACTGTAGGCAGTGCAGGCCCTCGGCAGGTGACACACCACTGATGGACTGGGCCAGCGAGGAAAGATGGGGCAGGACGTGCCATTCATGTACCAAAAAGTGAGTACAGATGAACCACACACACACACCTGTTCTGACTCACACTCTCTCCCAAATGTGTGGTGGACTCCCGTAGTACACGGCCTGGAAAAAAGTACCCAAATACCTCAGCGTGAAGGAAATCTTCGTACTCAGTTTTTGCTTGTATTTTTTACATTTTCCTTTTCTTTCTTATCTACTGTTTCATTCTCTATCTGCTCATTGTTTTTTGTCATTTTTCTCTGTTACTTTAACTTAATTCTGCTTACTTTCTTCTAGTGCTTAATTAAATTTTCATCTCATTTGTTCTTCCTTCTTTTTCTCCATTTGTCTTCTTTCTTTTTCAGATTTTACTTCTTACTCCCTTTCTTCCTTTTCCCATGCTCACAATTTTATTATTATTAAGCATTAATAATTTTTGGATATTTAGTCTACTCTAAATTAGTAATGCTGATTTCTATTATTAATGGTGGTATAATGGTTGATTTCAGTAAATTTTTATTTTAGTTTGTCAATATTTGGCTGGCCTTTGTGCCTGTATTAATGTTTTAGACCTCTTTTCTTTTCTTTTTTCTTTTCTTCTTTTTATTTTATTTTATTTTATTTTATTTTTTGAGACACGATCTTGCTTTGAAGCCCAGGCTGGTCCTGAACTCATTATGTAGCCCAGGCTGGACTCACGGCTGGACTCATGGCAATCATGGCAGTCCTGCCTCAGTCTTCAGAGCGCTGGGGTTACAGGCATGTAACACAATGCCCAGCTTTATGTGGTGCTGAGAAATTGAACTCAGGGCCTTGAGCTTGCAAGGCAAATGCTTTAACCACTGTACCATTCCTCCAGCCCCTCTATTGTGAAGAGTGGTAGAGTTGTAGCTTTTAATTGATTATGATGGTATGTCAGTATCTGGTTTATCTTAGACTTTATCAATAAAGAGGATTTCTTTTTATTGTTAATGGTGGAGTAGCAATAGTCTTTGTTTTTGAATGTATGCCAATATTTGGCTGACCTTTGTATCATTACCATCATTATAGTTTATCTTTTTCCTCTTTGAGTGGTGCTGGAAATCAAGTCTTAAGAGTTTGGACATCAAAAAGACCCTCAAATATTAATTTGAATAGTGTGAAGGGAGGTATAAATAACAAGAGAACCAAACCCAAAGAGGCATCCAGGGTGACATAGCCTAACTGAAGATGTCTTCACAGTGGAGAGAGTTCTTCTACCCTACTGACCTTCAACCCTCAGCACAGATGCAATAGAAGCATAAGTGTGCAAGGCAACAAGATACCTTCAAGATTACCCAATTCTCCAAAACCCAATCTCATAGGAAGTGGAGAAGTTACAGGAGTGGTCAAAATGTTTGAAGAGATACAAGAAGGAACAGGCAAATTCGAAGGGATTTAGGAAGCTTAAAGAGGATTTAACTAAAGAGATAGTGGACTTTATAAAATATTCAAAGCTTAAAGAAGACATAAACAATAAGCTTATAGGTTTTAAAAAGACAATACAAGGTATGAATGGGCATTTGGTAAATAATTAGACATTATGAAAAGAAACTCAGCAGAAAATTCAGGATATGAAAAATTCAATTGAAAGCACAGAAGCTGTTTTGTACATTGCGAAAACAGAATGTTGGACCTTGCGTACAAGGCTGATGTTGCAGGCTATGTATTTAATGATGCTCTTAAAAACAATAAGATAATGAGGAATCTGGATCCAAAGCTGCTAGATGAATTGAAAAAAACACTCTTAAGAGTATAGGAATAATTGAAAAAATTAGAAGGTGATCCAAAAGGTATATATAAAATTTATTTACTGAAATCATGGACAAAAAATTTTCAAATGCAAGAAGATAATTAAATATTTAAGTACAAGAGTTATACAGAACCTCACATAGACATCACCAGAAAAGAAATGCTTTGAGACACATCATAATCGAAATTCCAGAAACTCAACTCAAAAAGAGAATACTAAAAGCTGTAAGACTAAAATAGCAAGTAGCTTGTAGACTTAAGCCCATCAGAACAATGGAATGTTTACAACAGAAACCTGAAAGCCCAAAAGAACTGGAGCAGGATTTTTTAAGTACTAAAAGAAAACAAGTGTTAATCCAGACTTCTATACCCAACAAAATTATTCTTTAAAATTAAGTGTAAAGATTTTCACACCAAAGAAACATTTTAAAAATTTATAACAGAAAATACTTGAAATCATCCTAGACAGAGATAGGGAAGCCACTAGCACCGAAGAACCCAGAGAAAAGTATCCATCAAATGAGAACAGTTAAAAATAATAAAAAGAACCAATAAAGAATCAATGCAATGACAGGGCTCAGTAAGTATCTGACAATCATAAGTCTCATTGTTAATAATCTCAGCTTTCTAAGATGCAGACTGAAGATTGAACCAAAAAACAAAACCCAACCATACATTACCCGTGAGAGACATCTATGAAGAAACACACATATTGAAAGTGAAAGAGTGAAAAATAACACTTCAGGCATTAAGAGCCTGGAAGCAAGCAAGAGTAGCCATATTACTTTTAGATACAGCAGACTTCAAGCCCAAACTAATCAGAAGAGACAAAGATGGCCGCTGCATACTGGTAAAGGGAACAATCCAATAGGAAAAATAACAATTGTAAATTGTACATATTATACATATGCATTTATTTTGGCAAACCCAACTTCATGAAACAAAAACTACTGAACATAAAGGACAAATAGACCTCAGTGTGACCATAGTAGGTGACTTCAATATCCCACTCTGACAAATAGACAGACCAACCAGAGAAAAGATCAACAAAGAAATAACAAATTTAAAACATATTATGGGCCAAGCGAATTTAACTGATCTTCTAAGCCGTAGCATTGAATAAATGGATATGTGATATCTTCAGAGAATTTCCTACAATATCAACAGGATACACCTTTTACTCTTCAGTAGCACATGAATTTTTTCTCAAAATAGGCCAATCATTTATGGTTTAAAAAATACAAAATAATGAAAAAAGTCTCCTGTACTCTATTGTTTCATAGTAGATTGAAACTAGAAATGAACAGCAGAAACTCGAGAATCTGTACACACATAGAGTTAAATACAACATACCATACATAACCCATGGGACACAATAAAAGAAGTCCTAAGCAGGAAGTTTCTATCTGAATCTACACGTTAAAAAACAGAGTAATTCTAAATAAATGACCTAATGATGCACCGAAATATGCTGGAAAAACAACAATCCAAAACCAAAAACAACAGAAAGAACCAAATGAAAAAGATTAGAGCAGAAATTAATGAAATCAAGACACAAAAAGTACAAAAGATCAATGAACAAAGGGATGATTCTTTGAAAGAATAAACAAGAGGTAGATTCACAATGTGCACCACTAAAATCCAAAGAATACTGAAACTATTTTGAAAACTTATTTTCTAAAAAGTCAAAGAACCTAGAAGAATGGATAACACATGTGAGATAACAAAATTGAACCAAGAAGATATAAAAACCTTAAATAAACTAACAACCAGTAATGAAATACAGGTAGAAATATAAACATTACTAATGAAGAAAAGCTCAGGATCAGATAGATTCACCGTAGAATTTTGCCAGAAGTTGAGAAGACCTAATAACAATATTTCTCAAAGTTTCTATGCAAATGAAAGGAAGGACACTGCCAAATCCATCCCTGGAAGCTAGTGTTGCCCTGGTACCAAAAGTGGGCAAGGATTTAACAAAAAATAGAAAACTACAGACTTGTTTCTTTAAGGAAAATAGGCACAAAAATTCTCAACAAGAAACTTGCAAACAAATGCAGATTAATATGTTAAACACCGTATGGTTTCTCGGACTTGGAAAACCCAGAACACAGACATTCTTCATAGGAAGTGATAGCCGGAGCCGGGGGAAGGGACAGGGAGGGGGTGGGAGGGTAGAAGATGGGAAGGGATTGTGAAGTCGATGTGATACATAGATGTACGAAACACCCAAATTCATTGCAAATACTATGTATTGCATTTGTATATTAATAAAAATAGTGGGGGGAAAAGGATACAATATTTTAAATTGCTGGAAGAATATTTGTTGGAACCAGGAGCAAATCTACTGTTAACTGTGGGATATTTAAAAGGTTTTATTACTCATAACCACTTAATATACTGAATTGACACACAATAATGTATAATTTCATGCCCTTATATGTTTGCTGTTGCTCCCATTTGGTGCATTTCCCTTCATGTTTAACTTTTAAAAATTATTATTTCTGATAAAATTTTTTTACAAACCATAGACATAATGTGTGTATCTTCCTCTGATAAAGTGCCATTCCTCCTCTATATCTTCTGGACCGCGCAGGGCAGGGGGTGGGGAGCGTGCGGCGCCTCTCAGGCCTCCAGTCTGCACAACCGTGTCGGCATCTGTGTTTACGAAGCAGCTCACGCTTTCCTGCACCTGTCCCTGGGTGGCTGGGGTTTGTCCTCATCCGGCTTGTCTTCTGCCCAAATGAGTCCGGACGCCACAGTCATGGGGACTGGCAATGGCCAAGCTGCAGTGCAGCTGTAAATCTCTGAGACACTTCAGAGGGTGTGAGAAAGGAGGAGGAGACTAAGGCCCTGAATTCTGTGCCGGAGACCGCGCTAAGAAAACAGACCAGCTGTCCTCCTGCCTTTCAGGTGCACAGCGTTCTCAAAAACACTGGTTTCTTTCTAATCACGGAAGGGTCTGTACCTGCCCCAAACGCTCCCACCTCTGTTGTAGCCAGCGCTCCCTGGTGCCGGAGCTTCTCTCTGGGGTCTGTTCCATGCTAACCTGGGCCAAGCCCAGCTCCTGCCGGTGCTGTTGGTGCAGCAGGGCACCTGCCAGGATTCCTAACCGAGGGCACGTGGAGCCTTTACTCCCGAGCAGGACTCAGCTCCTACAAATAGATGCCCACAAGATGGCTTCTGGTTATAACCCTCGGAGAGTTTGCACCGTCCGATGCCAGGTCAGTGTGTGGGCAGTCGCTCAGGGAGGATAAAAGCTCTTGTGGACCGTGGCTTTCCTCTACTCACAGAGCCACCAGCCAGCTTGTCACATGTGGCCTTGCTTGATTGGCTGCTTACTTCATGTGTGCAGCTTTCCAGCCCCTGCCCGGAGATGGGAAGTCACGGTTGCAGTTCCACATGGCTCTGCACGGCTTCCGTTGGTTCCCAGTGCTACGTAGATTTCCTTTTGCCCTCCTACCAGTTCCTGGAACTCTCTCCTGTAACTGTGTGAGAAATGGATTCTCCTTCGTTGGCTTGATTCTTCTCACCTACTGAGTTGCACAAAGGCTATTTCTATTCTGCCATCTTCCACAAATCCTCAAAATATTTTTGGTGATATTTGAGATTGAACCCAAGGCTTTCACATTGAATGACATCCTTAGACATGCTTTAATTTATTTTTCTTCTGAGACAGGGTCTTAATGCTAAGTCACTTGGTTGCTCAGAGTGGGCTTGAACTTGTGATCTCAGGTGTGCATCATTGTGCCTGGTTGCCACAATTCACATTTTGCCCTCTGGATCATTCACTCGATCATTAAGACTATATTTTTGTTTAATTCTTTTAATGTATTTATAAAAGCTACGTTAAGTCTTTATCTGCAGGATAGTTCAGTATCTGGTTTATCTTTTTTCTGTTCCTATTGACTGAGACTTTAAAAAAAAAACTTAGATTCTTTATTTTGGTAGATCTTTCTTTTTCTATTTTTTGATTGAATCCTAGAGACTGTAGAATGTATACCAGAGAGACTGGATTCCATTTTCTTTCTCTGGGAGTATTGATCCTGTTTCATCAGATGATTCATTCCTTAGCTGATCAGGAAGTGTTCACGGGCCTGGTCGTATCCTTTGCTAATGTGAGTTCTTGCAGGGTCTGAGTTGCTTCTAATGCATCTTTAGCTGACTGAGACTCAAACTCTTAGACACTACCGAGTCCCTGAAGGTCTTGCCAGAGCTTTATTACGGGCTGTATCAGACAAATCTTATCAGACAAATCTTATCAGAAAAATCTAAACTCTCTTCTAGGGTGTGTAATTTTTTCTCCTAAAATTATTGCAACATCTCAGCTGGATGCCAGGGGTGCTGATGAGGTGTTGATAAGATCTCTTCCTGCTGGCAAAGGCTTGAACTGCATCTCCAATACTGCTTACCCTTTAATATATCTCTACTCCCAACCACATGATGGCTACTGCCCACTAGACATCAGATGTCCTTCTACCTAACTCTCAATTGAGTAAGAGTTTATCACACATACCTCTGAGGCCCACTATCTAAAAATGTTCCATATTTCTGGTACCCAGCCTACAAATCACAGTTGCAGTGTTTAGAACTCTGTGTCTGCCTTTTTGGCTAAATGGGACCACAGTGCCCTGTGTGCGCTCCTTCTGAAACACAACTGAAAATTGTCACTCATTAGAGACTGGGTTTTGGTTAGGGCTTTTTGCCGCCCCTGCCTTAGGATCTACGGTCTTATGTTGCCTGATCCTCATCACCTGAAAACAGTTGCCTCATGGATCTTGTCCAGTTTTAAACTGGTTATTATGGAAAGATTAGCACAGTTCCAGCTTATCTGTCACAGTCTGCAGAAGTCTGACAGACAATGTATGTGTTCCTGAGAAGGTGAAAGGTAGACTGAACCTACTTACCCTCCAGGACAAGTTGGTGATTTATCTTCGTTTTAGCATTTCCTCCCTCTTTTGTTTTTTCTATTCCCTCATTCCTCTCCAGAATTATTACTCAAGTGAATTATGGGTACACAGTCTCAGGCTCGTGTGTGTGTGTGTGTGTGTGTGTGTGTGTGTGTGTGTGTGGCTATTTTCTTAATATCTGTCTCTGCTGTGGGGTGTACCCTGGCAGAGAAACCTACCTTCACCCACCATCCTATTCCCAGGAGGCTGGATATTCTTGCAGCAATGGTCCAATGATGATTGTGTTGGTCCACTAGGCCAAACTTACGGCATGAGCTGGGTTATCCAGACCGGTTGGAGATGCATAGTACATTGGTTTTGGATACAGGAGAGAGAGAGAGAGAGAATTGACAGAAATTATAAAGAAAAGGGATTTATTTAAAGGGCTTCCGATTCTGAAGAGGAAGGTAGTCCAAAATGGTGGCCTGCATGTGTGAGAGCTGCAGCGTCAGGTAGCAGCTCAGCCAGGAGGTAGAACACCCCTCTAGGACTGCAAAAACAGTGTGAGTCTACCACGAATCTCGGTTGTTCAACGAACAGTGATGAAGACTAGAGGCTCAAGACCAGCAACGTGCAGACAGGACCAAGTCGATGTCTGTAGCAAGTTGTGAAGGCCAGACTTTTCCCAGGAAAAGCTATATCAACCTTCTTCCTTCCTTTTTATTTAGCTCAAGCTGCCAGGGGGCCTTCCACGCCCAGGGCAGGTGCTCTGCCCTCATTTGCTGGCCCACAAGTCACTCACACACACCTGTAAGCTCCACCCTGGGTATTTCCTAATTTTTTCAAGTTGTCATAATCCCTTCAGCAGTCACACGTAGTAAAGATCTTCAATTTAGGGTTTTCGCAGAGCGAGGTGAGAGGGACTTTAGCCCGGATGGCTACTCTGTCCTGGACCTGCTGGGTTAGAGAACTCCTGATTTGAGTCAACTACAAGGAATTCTTAGCTTTGCTCAGAGCAGGAGGGAGCTCAAGAAGCCCAGGCACATCTGCTCCAACCAGCACTCAGAACAGCAGTTTACCTTTCAATCCTCTCCACCATTCAAGACTTCCAAAAGTTCCCAATTTCTACATAATGAAGCATAGCTCCTGCGCTTGCCCTACAAGGCCTACAAGGCCCGACATCATCATCCCAGCTGCACGCAGCAGCTCCTCGCCTCCTTTCATTTTTCCAGGCTTCTCTGGGTATAGCAGACACCACTGGAGTCGCAGCAAGATGTGGGACTTTTTTAGTGAATCTTTGTGCTCGTCACCTGGCTGTGAGGCTGATGACACTGTGGCACTGGCAACTGTTTGCAGCTTTGTAGAGCTAGAGATGCCTGGGAGTCATACCCCCCTGTGGGGTCCTGTAGTCACTGAATGGCTGACCTGGGAATACCCGCAGCCAGGTCCTTCGTCTAGGGGTGGAACAGACTCAGAACAATTCATGCTCCCTGGTCCCTGAGGGAGCAGGTGAGCTGGCAGTTGGCTCAGAAACAGCCCTTGCCAATTCCTCCTCCCCCTCTCCTGCTCTGTTGTTGCCCTGCTGCCATCATTCCTGACAGTGTAACCTTGATAAGTTACCTGACTTGAACCCTCAACCGATGGCATTGGACTGGCATCAGGGCCTTTGCATGTGCCCCTCTTTTGAGAATGCCCTCCCGCCGATCTTCTGTGGCTTCGTTTCCTGAAGCTCAAATTCTCCCTCCTCAGGGAGGACCTTTCCTGGCCACGCCAGTGAGAGCAGCCTGCTCCTCCCCTCTCTGGTCACTTTTGGCATGTCACCTTGCTTCTGTGTGCAATTTAAATTGCTTTGTTGCCTTTTTTTGTTTGTTTGTTTGTTTGTTTGCCTATGTATTTATTTCCTCTGTACCTTCCTCTACCGCCAGGAGGGAAGCCCTATAAAAGTGGTTATTTGTTCACTGAAAATTCATTGAGCACTTTCTACAGGCAAGTTCCATTGAGGCCCTGGGGACAAACCACTGAAGTATGACAGCTGAGTTATTGTCCTTATGGAACTTTATTCTAGAAGGTAGTCACAGCAGACAAATAAATAAGCTCTTAAATATGCTCCATGTGTGATGACTATAGATCCAGGCATCCCAAGAGAGTGAGGATGGCCGTAGTAAAGGGATATTTCTCGAAGAAATGGCAGCTTTTTTCTTTTCTTTTATCAAGGAAGGAAAAATACTTCTGAAGGGCCAGTCTGAAATGTCTTCATGTGTTCCTGGTCAGAACGAACTGCAGAGGAGGCTAATGGCCTCTAACCACAGAGGAGAACCCGAGACACGGGAATAGGATGGCCAAGAGCAGGTGGTGTAGACCAGTCAGACTTTATCCCCCAAATTGCCTCTGGAGCAGTAGCTGGGGGCACTGGACAGTGCCTGCCGTACCCAGGGGTTCTTCTCCTAGGTTTGCCCTTTGCAGTAGGCCTTTGTCTTGCACATGTCTAATGTATGAAAGTTTAGAAAGAGCATCATTTCACTCAACCTTTTTATAACCTTTGGGGTGCCAAGAATTACGTATCGATTCACAAGCTCTATCTGTGTTCTCTAGTGGGCTTGGGCTGAACTAGTTCTCCCCTGCCTCACTACAGCTCTCTAGAACAACCGTGGAGTATGTCCTAGGAATGTGAGAGCTCAAATAGGGCAGGGTGGCGGGAACAGTCCTGCTCCGTTCCAATGCCTGCCCTTCTTTTTCAATGATTTAACTCAAGAGTCACATATCCCCAGGGTTTACAAACCCAGGGAGGGCTGCTTTTTGGGGTATGCCTTTGAGGCTACGTCCACCCCTAACACAACCACAGTGTTCCTGAGCCTTGAGTGACCAGCTTCTGCTGTGCCTTATCACCCACCTGTAAGGAATGACCCTGCTTCATGTGACTTGCCTCATACGCGCTTTGTCTTACCAGACTTACGCAAATTGGTATCCAGTATGCTGAGCCCGCTTCACAATGTTCCACTTCCGGTTGCAGACCCATGGGGATGGGGCAGTGGCGACCCCATTTTTACAGTGCAAGGAATTGAGGCACAGTAGAGGCAAAGACAGTTGCCCAACTGTACCTGAGTAGACCCTGATCTTCCTGTCTCCAGGCCTTCTCTTTCAGTTCTTTCCTGTGAAATCCATGTGGAGGAATCCCGGACGGAGTTTGACCTTGGTTCTGCCAGGTGGGTGGAACCGGACAAGCACTTCATACTCTGAGCCTCTGTGCCTACCACTAGAGGGTGGGAATCATAACAGAGTACCCCTGAAGGGCAACTTCAGAGACTAAAGGCAAGTGAGTATCTCAAATAGCTGGAGAGCCAAGGCATCACAATTTCTTTGTCTCTGAAATCTTTTATTTTTATTTATTTCTTCCCGTAGTTATTTTTATGGGTGTATATTTGCAATACATAGCAACTACATTCAACGTGGGGGACTGGTGCATGTACATACTGCATCTTGATCACTTTTACTTCCCCTTCTCCTCTGTACCCTCTGTTTTCTCCCAATCCCAGGATCCTTTTCCCTCCTTCACAAAGTCTACTTTCTTGTTTCCTATTGTCCCTTTAAATTATTTATACCTTGGGTTTCTTGTACAAGAGAAGCCCTGGGATGTCTCTGAGTTCTTACTACACTCACTGGAAACATCATGAATTTCTCAGCAGAGCACTCTGGCCACAATAGTGTCATTGCCTCACACTTTTCTGCCCTGGTGGGGAGTAGCTCAGTTATATCATGAGGAATTTGGAGCTGGGGAAAACAGGGCTTGCTTGAGTTTGCATGGCTTGATTCCTCATATGACTCCATTACAGAATCCTTAGTTGATTGTTTTGTTGAGATCACAGTGCAGGGGATGAACGGTGCTCAGACTGGAATCCTGGGAAAGCAGGAGTATGGCTAGGGCCAGACAAAGGCTGAACAACAGGACGCCTTCTCTTGCTGCTGCCTCTGTTCCTTACGAAGCATTGGATCATCTGGGACTGCACTTGTTCTCAAGGTGCCTGCTGCACTGTGAAGCCATCAGCCAGTGGCCTAATACCTAGGAGCCAGGCATGTCATGAGGTGATTAATCATGAATGTGTCCTAGGGTGTTGAGCTTAGAGAGAGAAAGTAGAATGGACATGGTCATTTATAGCAAAATACCATGGGAGGAGCAGTAATTAAATCCATGAAGTTCTGTAGACGCTTTCCTGACTTATGGTGGTGTAGTCACAAGGAAATGATTATCACTGCCCAAATAAAAGGGGTCTCTAGACTAGGTCCTAAGCAGACTGTGGGATAAAATCACACACTCGTGGAGGTACCAACTCTGAGGTTGTTCAGACCAAAGAAGTGAAACCCCCACAGATTCTGCAGGTCCAAAGTGGCTGAGGGTGGCTCCTTTATCAGAGCTTGACTGAAACCATGGAAGCAATACACCTGTGATGCTAGGGGGAGAAATATCTTGGAATATGTTTTCTGTGCATTGGTGCACATGTGTGTGTATACATGTATTCATGTAATGACATGGGTATGTGTAGTGGAGCCGTTTCTTCATGAAGATGTCCATCTACACAGATGAAACGTGTTTGCATCAGTCAGCTACTGCTGTACAACAAAAGATCCCTTAATTTAGCTTAAACCAATGCCGCTTATTTGCCTCATGTTCTGTAAGTCAGCCACTTAGGCTGGTGCACTGGGCGGTCCTCACAGTGTTCAAACTCTAGTTTGTTACTTCTTCTAGGAGCTTGTGAGCTGTCAGCTGAAATGACAATGACTGGAGAAATTACTTTTTTTGTTCCACTGAGCTGCCCAGGGCTTTTCTTTTTCTTTTTCTTGGCGATGGTAGAATTCAGGAAAGAAGGGAAGAACACAACGTTAATTGACATCTATGCTTGGAATTAATACAAAGTCACCTTTGCTAGATTCTACTGCCCAAACCAAGCTGCTGACCTGCTCAGATTCAAGTGGTAGAAAAACATACTAACCGACAAGGTGAAACATGTGAAGCAACTTGATGGGAGACCCTTTGAAGTCACATTAGAAAGAGGTGTGAACGCAGAGAAGGCAGGATAATTAGGGTCAAATATAGTCAATAAAATAAATTCACTATTGTATTTTTTTTAAAAATCCCTTATATTTTAGTATAGTTTTAGATTTACTGAAAAAATTGCAAAGATTCTACGGAGTTCCCATCTATGCCAGTTCCCGTTATTACTTATATTTGTATAGTACAGTCATCAAGCTTAATGCTGATACTTTGTTGTTAAATATATTATTTATTCAGATTTCCTTAGGTACAGCCAAAGGTTTTTTTTCCATTCCAAATCCCACCCAGGATACCATATTAAGTGTAGGTGTCCTTCTACTTGAGTTCCTTTAGGCTATGGCGGCTTTTTAGATTTTCCTTGTTTTTGATGACTTTGATGGTTTAGAGGAGTACCGATAAAGCATTTTGTAGTATGCTCCATGGTCAGGACTTGTTTCACGTTTTTCTAAGGGTTAGACTAGAGTGAGGCGGGTGTTTTGGAGAACCACAATGTCACATTCATCACACCATATCAAGGTGCATTATATCAACATGATTGGTAACCATTGAGGTTGACTTTGATCATCTGCTCTTGATAACGATTGTCAGGTTTCTCTCTTCTCCTCCTTTTCCACATTGTGTGTCTTGGAAGAGTATCACTTTCCACAGCCTATCCTGAAGGGGTGGGTGGAGACTTACACACCTCATCCCTGAGATGAAGTATCAACATGAATTATTCATTTGCATGAGAAGTGTGTCTCTCTTTCCTGACCTAGTAATTTATTCCATCTTGTGTTAGTATGAATGTTTAGATATGTATATTATACTTTGAGTTACAATCCAATACTGTTGTCTTAGCTTGGACTGCCACAACAAACTTTGTGCTCCCGGGGGAGGCAGGGAGAGAGGGAGTGGATGAGAAAGAAGAGAGGAGGAGAAAGGAGAAGAAAGGAGAAGAGGGGAAGCGGAGGCAGAAGAAGGAAACAATAAGCAGAAGCAGAAAAAGAAGAGGAAAAACTAAGAAGAAGGAAGATAAGAGGAAGGAAAGAAAACATGGGGTTCCTGTTGGCACTGGGCATCATTGTGTCCAGTCCCGGTCAACTGATGAAGCAAGGGGATACGTGTATGTGTATGAATTCGTGGTCATTACTCATCTGTGAGCATTTCTACATGCAACCATCTACATCTAGGCTAAGCTAAATGCAAGTCCATGCTGATGTCTTCAAAGTTAATCCACAACCACGAGGATTGTTCTATTGTAGTTTACTCTTCTTGCCTAACTTCCACCTCCTGTTTTAACAGTGAGAAATCTAGATCTCGCCATCCACCGTCCATTCACTTAATTGTTCAGTTCCAAAATATCAGCAGCACAATTGTTAACATGTACCACAGTGGGAAACGACTTTATCAAGTACAGTGCTTACGGTTGGGTTTGCTTACTTTTTGCCCTACAAATTCTATATGTTTCCAGAATTACATAGGTCAGCACACATTCCTTTCACGTGGATGTTTTATTTCTAATACAGGTTATTTCTTTTTGGGTACTGACTTCCTAAATGAATCGTTTTTTCTAGAGTTTTCTATAGTAAGGTTTATTCCTTATTCTGAATCTTCCATGGGTTTGATGCCTGTGTCTTACTTACCCTTCACTAGGATATGGTACAGTGTGGCTTCCCCCAAATCTCTTGAGTTGTACCTCTCCTTCCTCCCCACAACCCAATGCCTTGGCAACCACTGGCCATCTTACTCTCTTTAAAGTTTGACACTTCCCAGAATGTCATATCACTGGGGTGATACAGTGTGCAGCCTTTAGAAGCTGCTTTTTCTTCATTTATCATAGGCATTGTTAGTTCCTCCATGTTATTGTGTGGCTTGATGATAGCTTATGTCTTTTAATCATTCAGCAATATTCAGTTTTATAGATGTACCTTAATTTACTCAACGATAGAAGGACATCTTGGTTACATCCAGTGCTTGACAGCCATAAATAAAAATGATATAGATATTTTGGTGCTTGTGACCATTGGAGGGATTGAGTCAACTTGCTGCAATTGGAAAATGCCCAGGGAATAGCGTTCAGGTGTGCGTTGTTGACTCGAGGACAAGAAGATGAAGAAAGGGTGCCTGTCCTGGGTGTGGGCGGCCCAACTGGCAGCCTGAACTGAGAAAAGGAGGGAGGAAGAAGTATTGTTGCAGCCTCTTCCGAAACAACTCTGCTCTGACATTGCCCCGAGTCTCCAGATGTCGACTTGCTCCTGTTTTCACTACATGGACCTTGAGTCAGTCTCCGGTTAGGGTTAGTCTTTTTTTTTTTTTTTTTTTGAGACAGGGTGTTGCTGCTCTGTAACCCAGGCTGCTCCTGAATTCATTGTGTAGCCCAGGCTAAACTTGGACTCATGGCAGTTGTTCTTGCTTTTTGGACAATTGCTCGCAGTAGGCTTGCACCAGCCGTCCTGCAGTCTTGTGGCCTTCCAGCACGAGTCTGAGCAGCTCCTGGACCCTCCAGCTCTCGCACACAATTGGGGCTATCTCTCTTCCTCAGACTTGTAAAGCCCCTGAAAAATCCCCTATGTCTCTATAAGTTCTATTAGCTCTGCCTGCCTTAGAACCCTAGCCAATACAGTGTGATAAGCATTTGCATGCAGGTTTAATAATTGGATATGTATTTCCAAATTGATTGAGTAAATATCTGGGAACGTGCCTGGTGGATCACATAGTAATGCATTCCAATCAGGAAGGCACAAGAGTCATGAAGTTCCACATCATCACAACATTTGGTATTATCATTATTATCATCATTGTTTTAAACTGGGGATTGAATCTAGAGCCTTCGTACTGAGCCACATTCCCAGCTCTTTTTAATTTTGACATTATGTCTTGCTAAGTTATTCAGGCTGGCCTCAACCTTGTCATCTTGCCTCAGCCTCCCAGAGTGCTGGGATTATACGTACATATCACTATTTTTCAGCCGTTTAAAAAAGTTTAAAACAGCTACTCTACTAGGTGTACAATGGTATCTCCACATTATTTTAATTCGCAGTTCTCTGTTGACATACGGTGTTGAGAATAGTTTCACCTGGTTGTTTATCAATGAAGTGTCATTTCCGATCTTTGCCCGTATTTGTAGTTTCTTTGCTTTGTCATTGTTGAGTTCTACAAGTTCTTTGCATATTTTAGACACAAGTCCTTTATCAGATATGTGGGGTGTAAGTATTTTCTCCTGATCTGTAGCTTGTCTTTGAGTCTCATAACAGTGTCTTTCACAGAGCAGAAGGTTTGACTTTAACAGGGCACAGATTTTTTTCGCATTGTCTCTCATGGACTTAAGCTCTTGCTCTTTTATCTGCACACTCATTGCCAACACCAAGGTCACTTAGATTTTCTCCTACACACACACACACACACACACACATAGCTATTTCACAGTGCTGCACTTTACACTTAGGTCTATGATGCATTTTGAGTTCAATTTTGCAAAGGATGTGAGGTTCATGCCTGGCCTATTTCTTTTGAAGCGGCTACCCAATTGTTCCAGTGCCATTTGTTTAAAAGGCTGTCCTTTATCCTTCGAATTGACTTTGTTCCTCTGTTGAAGAGCAGTTGTGTGTATTTTTGAGAGTCTATTTCTGGCCTGTATTCTATTCCATTGATTTATTATGTATTGTTCACCAATACCATACTATGTTGATTACTCTACATTTAAATCTTAAATTTGATCTTCTTTAGCATTGTGTTGACTATTCCAAGTGTTTTGGATCTTTCTGTATAAACTTTAGTATCAGGTTGTCAATATTTACAAAACAACTTCTTGATATTTTAATTAGGATTGCTATGAATATATAGATCAAATTCATAAAAATTGACATGAAAATATCAAGAATATTGAGCCTTTCATCACATGAATGTGGACTGTCTGCTTATTTGCTTAAATCTACTTTAATTTCTGGCTTCTGCATATTTGATTTATACTTAATGTTTCACTTTTTGGAGCTATTTTTAAACTCTTCCCATTTTTTATTTTTATTGACACATTGTAATTGTATGTACTTACGGCTTACTGTATGATTTTTGAAATATGTATGTTAAGTGGAATGATTAGGTCAAGCTTGCTAATTAATTATTCATTGACTCGCTATCAATTTTATAGTAAGACATTTGAAATACTCTCTTAATTATTTTGAAATATGCTGTACCTTATTATTGACCATAGTCACCCTGTTGTGTGACAGATTTCAAAAACATATTCCTTTTATCTGAAGCTTTGTGGGTTTTTTTCCTCAAGACAAAATTTCACTTTATAGTTCAGGCTGATCCTGAACTCACTATGTAGCCAAGGATGGTCTTGAACTCACAGCAATCCTCCTACCTCAGCCTCTTGAGCACTGGGATTACAAGCATGTGCCACCATGCCCAGTTTGAAGCTTTGTACCCTTTGATCCACAAGTCCCAAATCTCTCCTTCCACCCTCAACCTCTGCTAACCATCACTTGACCCCTATTTCTTGGTTCAACATTTTAAGTTTTCTTGTGCTATTATAATTTTAAAAATTCAAATCCCGACTCTTCATTGTTGGGTATACAGATAATCAGCTAACTTTCATATACTTAGCTGTGTTATGTAATCTTGATGCAATCTAAGTGATTCTGTGTTCGGGTCTCTATTTGAGTATTTCATTTTTATGTGGATAATTACATCTGTGAGCAAGCCAATTTATTTCTTCCTTGCCAATCACTACACCTTTTCTTTTTTTCACTTTGCTTTGTCCATTTTGGGTTCTTTTCTTTCTTTTCTTTTCTTCTGTGTCTTAATTCCCTCGCTAGCACTCCTGGCATGGTGCTGAACAGGAGCGTTGAGAGGGGAGACCCTTCTCTTATTCACCAGGCTACCGAGAGAGCGTTTGTATCTTACCATTAAGTATGATATTAGGTATAAGTTTTTGTAAATATCCTTTAAAAGTGCAGAAATTTTTTATTTTTCTAATTTGCTGAGAAATTTTATCATGAATGGATGTAAGATTTTGTCAAATGCATTTTCACATTAATTGATATAATTATGTGATTACTGTCTCTTTGCCTGCTGCCTGTGGTACGTTACATTATCTGCTGCTTACATGCTGAACCTTGCACAGCTGGAGCAAATCCCACTTGATACATAATTCTTTTTATATATCATTTCATATATTATTTATATATTTATATATTACTGTTGTTGTTTACTAATATTTTTTCTTTTTGGCATTTATGCATGGTCTTTTGTGAGAAAATAATTTAATTAAAATTTGAAGATTTTATTCTATAATTATGAGAGGTATGGGTGTGTAGTACCCCATCCTTGTAATGTTTTTGCTTGGTTCTGGTGTTCCAGTAATCCTGGATGCAGAATGAATGTTTCCTTGGATTGTATTTTCTGAATAAGAGTGTAGAGAATTCACATGCTTTCTTTCTTTAAATATTTGGCAAGATTCACAATGGGAGCCATCATGCTGTGATTTATAAGATTATTGATTCGATTAATTTTATAGCTGGAGGATTATTCATCTATTTCTACTTATGTGAATTTTGGTATTTTGGGCTTTTAGATTAATTACTCATTTTATTTAAATTACCAAAGCTATGAACATTGACATTGATTTGTGTGTGTGTATGTGTGTGTCTTTCTCTTTCTTTCTTAGCCTCCCTGGCTCTAAGTTTATCTTTTTTTTTGTTCTTTTTCAATCATTATGTTTGATTACATTGCTTTCCCCAATTTTTGCTTTGCTGTTTTTATTTTCATCTGATTTTCGCCCCAACGTATGTTATCCCTTTTTTTCTTTATTCATTTTAGATTGAAATTGCTTAAGTTATTTATATAATTTGGTACATATGTTTGGGTTATCAATTTCAGATTCATTTTATTTTCTAATAAATGCATGCAAGGCTATAAATTTCTCTCTAAATTGTACCTTTTCTGCATCTCATGTTTCATTTTCATTTTCTCTTAGTTCCAAATATTTAAAAATATTTCTTGGTCTATCTTATCACTTTTTATTAGTATTTATATTTATTATTTATATTAATAAATTATAAATAAATAATGTGCAAATATAATGTGCTACAAATAAGACAAATGCATATATTTACATATGAGATTTGTATTTGGTATATTAAAACAATATTTGTATTTAATATCATTATTACTATTTAGAAGTTAGTTTTTACAATTTAGAGGATTTCCCAAGTATCTCTGCATTATTGATTTCTAGTTTAATTCTATCGTGGAATCATACCTGGCTATGGTTTCTGTTTTTTCCAGTTTGTGAAATGTGTTTATGGACAAGGACATGGTCTGTGTTGGTGTGTGTTCCATGTGATCCTGGGCAGATGTGTGTTTTACTGTTGCTAGATGAAGAATCCTGTAAATGTCAATGGGATCAAGCTGATTGATGGTACTGTCCGGGTCAACTACAAAAACTACATTCTTATTGATTTTCTGCCTGCTGCATCTATCAATTACAGACACAGGATGTTGAAGTCTCTAAATATAATGTGGATTTGTCTGTCTGTCTCTTCAGTTGTGTTTTTGACTCGTGTATTTTGATGCTTTGTTACTGGCTGCTTGCAAAATTAGAATTATTATGTCTTCTTGGAGAACTGACCTCTTGATTATTATATAATGCTGCTTTTTGTTTCTGATCATTTTCTTCTTCTGCAATCGGCTTTGCAATTAGCACAGCTGATCCAGCTTTCTTTTGATTAACATTAGCATGGTATATTTTTCTTTATCTCTTTATTTTTGACCTATTCGAGTCTTTATATGTAAAATGAGTGTCTGTAATGGGTAACGTATCATTGGGTCTTGCCTCTTATCTGTCTTGAGAATCTTTGTCTTTTAATTAATATAATTAGGTCACTAGCATTTAAAGCAATTATGGACATACTTTGATTAATATCAGCCATGTTTGTAACTACTTTCTCTTTGTTTGTCAGAGACTTCTTTTTCAGCTTATCTGGTTTTAATTGAATATCTTATATAAAACCCATTTTGTCTCTTCTCTTAGTGAATCAATTACGATTTTTTAAAAAAACCTTTTTAGTGGCTGCCCTAGAGTTTACAACGCACATTTTAAACAATCCAGTTCATCTTCAAATAATACTCTAATTCTTCATGTACTATGCAGGTTATTCCACAGAAGACTATCCTGAACTCCTCTCTCCTGCCCTTATGCCATCGCTTTCATTTATTTCTCTAATCCACGTGCTAGAGTCACTCAGTACAATGTCATTTTTTTGCTATTGATGGAACTGTGATCCCCCCTCCCTCCACCCAATTGTACTACAAAATCTGGTCCAATTTCCATTCTGGTCACATTTGCAAAGAGGGCGTAGAAGGTAAGAACTTAGGTTAAGTGAGGCCGTAAGAGCAAGACTTTGATCAGATAGGACAAGTGAAATTTGTGAGAAGAGACTCCAGAATTCTCTTTCCCTCTCCCTCCCTTCTCATGCACACACTGAGGACAGGCCATATGAGAATATAGTGGCTGTCTGAAAGCCAGAGGGAAAGCCCCAAACAAAACCAAATCAACTTGAACCTTCCTTTTAGATTTTTTCACTTTTCAGAACTGTGAGAAAATAAATGTCTGTAGCTTTGGCCCTCATACCCAAGACTGTGGTTTTTGTTACGGCAGTCCAGACTAAGATAACATTATTCCTTATTGTGGTTTGGATCTGGAATGTCCCTCAAAAGTCTCATGTATTTGAATGTCATAGATTGTCTATGGAACCATGTGCTATTGGGAGATAGGTGTCTAGTCTGGAAGGGTGGATTACAGACACAGAATGGATTATAGGCATCTAGGGGGCTTATCACAAATTCCACACCTGGATCTAGGAGAGGCTGATCACAGGGAGGAGACCTGGAAGGATATATATGCTGCTTCCTTCCTTCTTTAGAAGACTAGTCTCAACTTTCCTTGCCTTGCCTTCTTGTTTGTGATGTCATGAGAAGTTGTCTCTACCTCTGCCTCTGCCATGTACTTTCATTGCTGCTGGCCACTCCTGAATAAACTGTGACCCTCTGAAACTGTGAGCTAAAATAAACCTTTTCTCCCCTAAATATGTGGATGTCAGGTATTGAGTCACAGCAACCAAAAAGTAACTAAGATGTTGCTTTAAGTAATTATAATTTAAAACATTTAAGAATGAAAAAGATAAAACGTTTATTTTCATTCGTCTTGTCTAATGCTCCCTCCATGTTTAAAGTATAGATACACCTGTCTGACCTTCCTTGTGTCCCTCAGATCTGAGAACACCTTTCCACCCTTCTCTGCAGAGCCCTTTTCAGGAAGCGTGTTCCCTGACCACGTGTATCTGGGAAAATCTTTCTTCCTCCTTCACATCTGAAGGATACATTTTGGTGAATGTTGAATTCTAAGTTGGCTTTTACTTGACCAAACACTTTAAATAGTTCACTCTATGCTTCTTGCTTGCATGGTTTCTACTGAGAAATTGGCCATGATGTCCTCGCTCATTGCCTATACCCAGCACGGAACTCAGAGGAATTTCGGTTCTCCTTACACACCCTCATACTCATTCAAAGAAACCTCTTGGCTAGAACTTTAAAGTAAAGTCCTTCAACAACAGAAACATGAAGAAGACAAGGCAACAGGACACCCACAGAAATGCTTGAGACCCCCGAAATCATTGTCCTGGGCCCTGAAATAGTAGAACTCATAGGGAAGGAAGTCAAAAAGCAAATAAATGAGTCAAACATCCAGTTCAAACAAGGTATTCTCAAAGAGATGCAAGCAATGATTGGTGGGTTTAAAGAGGAACTTACTAAACAGGGAGCGGTCCTAATGGAGACAAAGCTCACCGAGCGTATAGATACCACAAATAAAAAAAAGTTGGCTGAGGTAAATAAGGAAATGCAAGATATGAAGGAACATTTTGATAGAGAAGTGGAAATTCTGAAAAGAAATCTAGCTGAAATTTAGGATAGGAAAACTACTTTTGAAAGCAGGGGAAGTCAACTCAAAAAGATGAGGACATAATTTCAGACTTTGAAGAGAAGGTTAAGGAAACAAATGCTATGATTAGGCACAACTCCAAAATTAGAAATGAGCATACAACAGCTGATGGATGATTCAAAGAGAACCAATCTCAGAATTATAGATGTGAGAGAAGGAGCAGAAGACAGCACCAAGATATATAGAATTTATTCACTGAAATAATGCAAGAAAATTTCCCAAATCTAGAAAGAGAAATTAATTTTCAGGTACAAGAAGCTTATAGAACACTAACTAACATCAACCAGCAATGAGACTTGATACAGCATATCATAATCAAAACCTCAGAAATACAGCTTAAAGAGAGAATATTATAAGCAGCAAGAGAAAAATGAACATTATTCTACCAAGGCAAACCCATTCGAATTCCTTCAGATTTCTCAGTGCAAACTCTGAAGGCCAGGAGAGCCTGGAGCAAAATATTTAAAGCTTTAAAAGACAGCAAGTGTCAACCCAGACTGTTGTATGCTATCTCTGAAAACTGAAGGTGAAGTAAAAATATTTCATGACCAAGAATCCCTAAAGAAATTTGCAATGACAAGCTCAGTGTAACAGAAAATACTTGAAAGAATCTTTGAGCTGGACAGAGAAACAAACAGGACCAAAGAATATGGAGGAAAGGAACCACCTAAAGAGAAAGTGTAACAAAACAATAGATTGAAACTTGAATCATTTGATTTGTATCCTGTTAAAACAGTACCAGCTTTCTCATAAAATCTGTGAAACTTTCCCCATCGTTATTATTTTTAATAGTATGTTAGTTTGCAAAACATAATACTTATATTCTTCCTGGGGAATTGTTAGAAAACCTTTAAAAATATATATGCTTAAATTTATGCATGAAGAGGTAGATAAAATGATAACCCAAATCTGGCAAAATGTTACTAATTAGTGAAAAGTGAGTAAATAATATACGAAAGTTAAAAAATTCTAAAATAAATATGCCATTACATCTATTGCTTTATATATGATATACTTTTGTGATATAGACTTTTCATTTAATGTAGCAGTTTGATATAGACTAAGTTCATTTAATGTAGTAGTAATTCATTTATTCAGACTTTGATGTAAGTTTATTTACCCCAAGAAAACTGATTTATATAATGATAACTTGATTTTTTTTTGAGACAAGGTTTCACTGTGTAGTCCAGGCTGGCCCTGAACTCACTATGGAGCCCTGGCTGGCCTTAGACTCATGGCAATCTGCCTGTCTCAACCTCCTGAGTGCTGGGATTACAGGCATGCACCATCACACCTGTTGGGATGAGGCCCTGGCAGAGTCTGTCTCTGAAGAATGAGTGCTTGTTGTGAAGAAGGTTCTGGGTATATTTCAAGAGGGTTAATCTTCCTGTTTCTCTCTTGGAGCCAGTAGAGTTCGATTTTAGCAGTGAGAACTTAAGGATTCCCAGAAGTAAAACCCATGGAGCTACATAGTCCCCTAAGACTGCATCTCCTAGGAATTTCTTAAATTCAGATTAACTGCAAACATCCAGCAGCAAGTTTTCAAATTGCTACTGAACTGTTCTATGAGCTACAGCTCCAACAGCTTCTGCTCTATGTGACACCCTCCAGGGATATCAGCCTCTGAAGGCTTGGGGGGTGGCGACTGATAGTGAAATTCACCTCTCTCATGGGTCCAAAAAATTCCTTAATTTCCAATTTTCCCAGCTTTCTGTGGTGTTGTTTGTTGCAGGCACAGAAGTGATGGCTTCCAAGCTCTTAGCAGGCAACAGCTCAGACCAAGGTCTGTGGTCTCTCATGTCATAGATCTCTTTTTCTCTTTTGATGCTTCCTTTCCCTTTCTCTCCCTCTCTGTCTCTGTCTCTCTCTTTCTCTCTCTTTACAGACCATAAAGAGAAATTGTGGAAGGAGGGAATGGGAATCAACAAATATCAACCACCAGCGAAGCGTCCGATCCGCCATAGTGGGATGACTTTTTTTTCATTTGTCGTAACAATTTTGTCCCAAAAAAAAAAATGGTATCTTTGTTGAGATTTAACAAGTTTGGGTCACTATCTCAAAATCACTTCACCCGCATGTGACAAAGAATGGCTTTCTCTTGCTTCAATGCAGAGCTATCCTCATGAGTCTAAGCTACTAACCCCTCTTTCCACTGTCTTTGGCTGAAACACAACTCAACTGATAGGCATTTGTATTTGCTCCTCACATCTCTCCTACTAGGGCGTGTCTTAGGGTTTTCAACTTCACCAACGGCCAAACTTCCAAAGACACTGATTTCATTCCCTAAAGTGGGGATCAGCAAACTTCATGCAAAGAAGTACAATAAGTATTTTTATCTTTGCCGGTCATGTGATCTTGGATGCCAGTTACTAAACTCTACTGACACAGCACAAAATTGGGTATAATGTATAAGTGGATGAGTATGTCTGTGTTTCAGTCATTTTTATACACACAATTTTCACACATCTCCAAATACTGTATTTTTAATTTTTAAATTATCATTAAAAACAATAATCAGCTTAAGAGAAGTATAAAAACAGGTTGCAGGCAGTGTTTGGCCCACAAGCTGTAGCTTGCTCACCCACTACCTGAAGTCTCCTAGACATCATCATCAGTCCTAGGCTTGGGAGAAGGGCCAATGGCTGCATCTGAAAAGGTGACTTAAGCTTTGAAAACATCAAGAACCAGAGAAAACTAGTAATGGTGACAGCTGTTGTATTAAGTAATGTCTTCCTCAATTTTCTCCATAGCTTAAAGAAGAAATTCTTAACATTATGCCCATTTGCAGATGGGAAGTTGGAATCTCAGAAAGTCACCTGCTAATTGACAAAGCAGAGATTCAGACTACCTGAATGATTCTGGCTCGTTTCATCCTGAGAGGGAGTTGCTTCTGGTGGTGAGGGGAGTATAACTGGTAAAATCTGACACCAATAATCCCAGCTACTTGAGAGGCTGAGGCAAGAGGATCATAGTTCGAGCCCAGCATGGTCATCAAAGAGAGGCTTTATCTCAAAACACAAAATAGAGTTTGGGAGAAGCAGCAGGGTTCCTTGACTTTAATTGGTAGTACCACCAGAAAATGTGCTACAGAAGATGTAACTTAATGTATTTCAACTTAATGGAAGCATGCATCCTGACTCCTTAGCCCAGCAACAGCTTCCTGCTTTTGTACAAGGTGCTTTGTTCATTAAAGGAATTGCAGGAACTCATGAGGATGGCAGGAAAGCTCACTCTTCCTCTTATGGGGAACACAAATGTGCTTTTCTGCTGACTCTGCCAAGGCTTTCTTTAATGAATTCACAGATGGTGCTGGCACCCGGAAGCCTGCCGGGTGCTGCTGCCTGCATTTCCTAGTCTGAGAGGTCTGGGACTGCAACCGTGATGGGGTGATAGTGGCTGCCCTGGCTCACAACGTCACTTAAGGTGGGCTGGAGACTTGTTGGGAGGCTAAACTTAGTGAGCACAATGCCAGAGGGTGGGCAACTTCATTGGCATGTGCAATTGTTCTTTCCATTAACTGCTTCTTATTTTGAATTCAGCAAGGATTAGAACTTGGGTGAACTTGATTGACCCATCCTCAGTGAATTCAAACGAACTCAAGACCTGGGTTTATGAATAATATGCTATTCAAAGTTTCCTACTGCTGCTGTAACAAATGCCAGCAAGCTCAGAGAGTCACAGCAACATCCATGTTTGTCTTATAGTTCTAGAGGTTAAAACCGAAGTGTCGGCAAGGTTGGTTCATTCTAGAGCCTCTGAGAAGAACCTCCTTCCTGCTTCTGCGCCCTCTACAGATCACCTCTAGTCATCATGGCCTCTTCACCCTTCTTTCAGGCCAGCAGTATGACATCTCCAAATATCACTGTTGATTTCTCAAACTCACTCTCTTATTAGGACCCTGTGGGTTACATGAATCTTACCTACACGATTCAAAAATAATCACTTCAAGATTCTTAATGTAATAACATCTCACAATCTCTTTTGCTGTCACCTGTTAACAGATTTTGTGGATTAGGGTGTGGGTATGGGTTGCGAGTCGTGGTTCTATCTACCACCAGACCATTCCACATTCCATTTCCCTTAATTGAGTGAAGGACACTGCACAGGAATGAGAACTCCAGAATGAGGTGGAAACCAAACCAAACCAAATGAGTAAGTCTTCTTGGTTACAAGTAACAGAAACCCACTTGCACAGTGTAAGCAAAAGAAGGTACATTTATTACTCCTGTCATCTCAAGACCAGGAAATGGAGCCAGTGCCTGGAATATTTGGAGCTAGGTACGCACATGTTCTCAGGGAAACTTTTCTCTGGGACTGTGTGGCCGCTACCACACACACCACGGACCTTTCCTCGCCTCTTCTTTCTGCACCTCAGATCTGCCTTGCTCCTTTTCCTCTTGGACCTGGGAAGTTCTCAACTTGGCTACTCAGGCTGTGGGCTGGAGTGACAAAAACGCCTTCTGTCATAGCTCTGGAATTGGGGATTCTGAGGTTGACCTGAGGGTCAGTAGGACAGGTTCCCCTGAGACCTCTCTGTTGAGTTCCAGAGAGAATCTTCTCTCCTTGTCCCTGTGTGCGTGAATGTGCAAGCGGATGTCCAAACTTTGGCTTCTCGTGTCGACACCAGTCAACTGGATTAGGGTTTGTCCACACAAACTCATTGAAACTTGATCTCTGTAAAGACTATTACCCAATGTGGTCCGTGGTTACTCAGGGTTAGGACTTCAACATGCAGATTATTTTGAGGAATGCAAATTAGCTTATCACATCAGTTCTGAGTACCTGACTGCCCCACAGATTCTACTTTACATACTCTTTGGGCGGCTGATGGTGACTGCAATGCTCCCAAGTACTATACCAGTATTTTTGAAGAGAAAGTCCCTGGGCAAGGGAGTCAATCTCATGCAAGGTGACACTGGCCAGATCTGTAAGGGCTCCATATGTGTTTGTCAGCTGTGACAGCTTCCAAGTTTCAGAGGCTTTACCTCAGCAGGGGGTGACCATGTAGGCTTGTAGACACCCAAGCTGAATTCGTCAGCTCTTCACTGCTGAAACAACATACCTGCGTCTTAACGGAGAAAGTTTAGTTTGACTCACAATTTCAGAAGTTTCAGTCCACGGTCAGCTGGTTCTGAGGCAGAAACAACATGATGGAAGGATGCTCCTCACCTCGTGGCAGCCCGGAAGCAAAAGTGAGCAAGGAAGAAAAGAAGACCCTTCATAGTCCTCAAGGTCACAACCCCACGATTCACCCAGACACACTCAGAAATGTATTGCACTAATATCCAAGGTGTTTTTCAGGACAACCAAGTCGGTGAGATTGACCATCACACAGGCCCTCACAGCAAGTCTTTCTGGAAAACTGGGGAGTGGCATGTTCTTTGTTTAAAATCATAGCATTGCTTTGCTGAAGTTCCTAAAGGTGAAGGTCAGAAGTGGTTTGACCTTGAATCTGTGGGGCAAAAGGTCTGTTTCCTTTTCAGGTTAATGAGGTCTTAGTGGGGAACAATCGAATGGGTCATTAAGTGTGTCTTGGTTAGGGTGAGCAACCTTCCGGGTTTTCTGAGGTTGAGAAGGTCCCTGGGCTGGGAAATTTGAGCTTTCAAATTGGGACAGTCATGGGCAAACTAGGATGAGCGAGTCACTTTACTGTTTGTTTAGATCAACATTTTCAATAACTGAGACCACTCTGGTTTTGCACCATAGGGCCAAGGAGTAACAACGGGGACTTATGCACAACCACACCCACACTCCTGAAGATAAAGGCTTATTTTCCAAATCTCATTGATCAAACTCTCGGTTAAAACCTGGCTGACTTCAGAACCTACCCAGTGACTCACTGGGCCCGGCATTGTACCATGCCCTTTGAAAAATGCGAATAGGTTTTGTGGTCAGGAAATTTCAATTTCAAATATAGACATTTAACTTCTACTGACAAATTAAGAGATCAGACAATGCTGGCTTGTACTTCCATATTGAAAACAACTGTGTGGAGCTGCCCACGGGTTTCCCAGTTCTGATGGGGCCCAGGCCTCCCTATTAAGCTCGTAGTTATAGTTTAGATACGAAATGTCTCCTGAAAGCTCATGCACCGAAGAGCTTGATCACCACCACAGCAGTGTCCAGAGGTGGGACCCAGGATAGGATCAGAGGGCCCTAACTTCAGGTGTGGCTTAACCCACTGATGAGATCATAATATGCTGGCATTATTGGGAATGATAAAACAGAAATTGGGCCCAACTGAAGGGAATGAATCATAGAGATGTGACCCTGGGGACTCTCTGATCCGCAGACCCTTTTCTCAAACTCTCTTTTTGTTTGTTTCTTGGCTGCCATGAGGTGAGCAGCTTTGCTCCATCACATCCTTCCGCTACGATGTTTGCCTTACCAATGGCCAGAGTAACGGAATATACCAGCTCTGGACGGAGACTTGGGAAACCATGAGCCAGAAATAAATCTTTCCTCCTTTAAGGTGGCGTTCCCAAGTATTTTGTCACTGATGAAAATCTAACTAACGCACACACACTTATTACTATTCAGTTAGGTCTCCCATCCATACCTGAAGACAGGTTGCTGAGGTAGTTAGGTTGGCAATAGGTGGTGTTTGGTTTCTTCATTTTGACTCAATCAACTTTGGAAGAAGAAATGTCAGCCTAATTTCTTTTCAGGAAATACTGATCTCTTCAGGGTGCTTGAAAATTTCATCTCCACCTCGGTTCCCTGGATCTATTTTACTTTCACTGGGTGAAGGGGCCAAGAAAAAGGGAATGATATGGAAAAAAAGTTTAGGAGCCATTTTTCCCTTGTGATTTTTAGTTGATCAAGCCCATAGCCCACTTCTGCCAGCTTTGATGTAGCAGCCAGCCCTAGGAAGCCCCAGTGATCCAGGGGAGCTCAGACCAATCACTCGCTTGTCATCTTTCTTAGCATCACAGGCTCTACCGCCTTTGGGCATGTCTTGGAAGGCTAGAAGTTTCTATTTATCACTGAGAAAGGAGGCTGAACCGTCTGATGCTTGATTTGAAAGCAATGCCTGGGGTTTGGATCATGTGAAAGTCTCATCATTTGTCTGCTTTTCACCCTGAATCAAAAGCAAAAGGAAAAAAAAAAGGACAGAATGTAATAAAAATATTGGAGAAATATTAAGAAAATACTGCCCTACTTTCTCTCTAAAGGAGTGAATTCAACTTTTCTGATAATGCATTAAACTGTGGCAACTTCCTTTGGGTTCAAGGAACCCTTAAAAATTTGGGGACAGTGACAGAAAAGGGAGCCTGTAGAATATAGCTTTGGGACTTGGCAGCTTAAGGAGTGTGTGTGGCAGACTGCATACACCCGGGTCTCAGCAGCTAGTGGGCTCAGCGGAGCTTACAATGGCTTCCACAGCGCTAGAGGACACTGAGTTGAGGCTAGGGATAGGAGCAATTTTCCCAACAAACATCCCCCGAAGAAACTGCCAAGTGAGAATGGAACAGGCAAGTGAGGGGGAGGTCACGGGGTTATTTTGGTGACTTCTCCCTCTGCCTAATTCCACAGGGAGCCCTAGAGCTAATATTGTCCCCAGAGCTAGGCGAGTAGAAGCTGCAGGGTGTCTAGAACCTCACCCATGGTCACTGACAGTGGCATGGGGCTGGGGCAAACTCCTAAAGGCCCTGGGTTGGGCCTCAATGATGCAACTGGAGAAGCCTAGGGCCAGAAGGACAGAAGGACAGAGTTGGGGCCTGTGGTGGAAGCAGATGCCATTTTCAAGGGTTGTTAACCAAAGCCCGAGGACTGGCCTTGATTCTCCGTTAGGGTCCCATGCTACCCCTGAGCCAATCATAGCAGTGGAGTTCTGGGAATTAGACAAGGTGATGTGAGGGACTAAGAGTGCTTGTGAACTCCACCCGAACACGGGGAACCAAAAACGGAGAGGGGTGAGTCTCCCACAGCTGTTCCCCGAGGGCAAATGGGTGTGAGACAGCCCCGCAGTATGATAGGGGGAGGGAACAATTTCATCTATATGTGGGTAGGAGAAGTGGGGGTTTTAAGTCTTCCAGAGCCACAGGATGGCCCTTGGACTGGCTGTTGAGGCATGAGCGGGCTCACCTCTGACTCAAGAAAAGTGCACAGATGCTCTTTAGCAGCGGATGGAGGTGGTGGTGGGAGCAAATGGGCTCGTCTTTGCACCCCTGCCTGTGACTGAGTCATGCATCATCCTGCTCCTTGTCTTTCAACATGAGATCATATAATTCTTCTCGTAGCTGTGTGGCAACAACCACCTGATAATCATCACTGAGATGCACCCAGTGCTGTGGGCCTCCAGACAGAGCCACAGAGAGAAGAGTAATGCGCACAGCTAAAAGTGTCCTGCTGTGCGGCACGTCCTTGTTTTCCACATGTGTTCTGTTTCTTGCAGCAGGCTCTATCTAAAGCGACTGTAACAGGCTGGGGGTGTGCCGACGTTCTTGAACTCAAGTTGGAATGTGTCGAATGTAATGCTGGGTGGGCCACTGCGGTGCCAGCTGTCATAGAATTGAAATACGAAAAGCATTTTGTTAAGCTATAATGAATGGGTCATGGAACCTGGAGATTTTTAGCTGAAAGAGCTTTTGCTTGTTTTGTCTCCACCCAGCTCACTCCCTGAACACGGATGCTTTGCTCTGAAATTTGTCAAGGACTTCAGGTGCCTGGACTGTGTGCAGGCTGGACACAGTGGCCTTTGGAGGTGTCCACTCTAAGGTTTCCTGAAGTGTGAGCTGCATGCTCGCTGTGTATATGGGTGTGGCTCCAAATAACAGGGAACCACCCACTCTGAGGCAAAGTCTAGTAAGACTCTAAAGACCTCAGAGGCTGAGTCTTGTCTTAGTTCTAACGTGTCTCTGACACCCTCTGACATTTGCTCATTTTTCTTTGGAAAGAGTAGATTGTAGGCTCAGTATCTTCGGCTAAAGATATGCAACCAGGAGTGAATTAGATTTAGACAATTTTATTATATTTGTTTAATGGGTACTTTCTATTTATTAATGTGATTTTTGTTTTTCGTTCTTGTATTAAATCGCTTTTTTGAGATAGGGTCTTGCTCTGTAGTCCAGGCTGGTTCTGAACTCACTGTGTAGCCCACACTGGCCTTAGACTCACAACAATCCTTCTGCTTCAGCCTTCTGAGTGCTGAAATGACAGTTGTGTGCTGGCGCACCCAGTTTATGTGGTGCTGGGGGATAGAATTCAGTGCCTTTTCCTCGGTAGGCAAATGCTGAGCTAAACACCAGCTCCAATAAAATCATTTTAAGGTACTTTTAGGAAGGAATTGAGAGTAGATTTTAGGGGAGCTTTGAAGTGTGGCAGTGGAGAGCACCATGCCGAGCCTGTCTTGGAAACAGCCTGCAATGTTTTTTTCCTTGAGTGCCCTGCACGTGACACTAACATGTCCAGCATGCCCTCAGTGCTGATTAGAAAAACAAACCCTTGGGATGTCTCCTAGCCTGGCTGAGTCAGAGCTGCACTTGAACATGATCCCAGGTTGGTTGAGTGCAGGTTAAACTTTGAAGTGTCCTGGTCTACACCTTGGATGTGTAAATCCTACCTCCTGGTAGATGTCCTGAGTTTAGAGGCCCACTTTTAAAGGCCCAGAGTCAGGGTTTATTATTTAGTATAAAATGTATGCTTAATGAGCTTGATTAGCGGCCACCACACCCCTCCTTCCCTATTCAGCTACCAATGTCGAAGGGAACACACTCATTTTGGCAGCCAGAAACAGTGAACAAAAGAATAGGTGAACGAATTGCTATAAAAATCCTGGCCAAGTAGCCCTCATCTCCCAAACTTGATAGATGTGAAGTTAAGAAGATGCGTAAATAAGTCAAGCAAGGGTTCTGCCTCTAGGGATGGCCGGCGGTGTCCTAGGGGGACTGAGAAATATGCTCAGAAAGAAGGTATGGTCAACTAGTAAAGCGGTAGCACCATGCAGATCCTGAGAGTAAAGGATGCTCGCTGGGCCAGGCCAGCGGAAACCAGGCAGGGGGACCCCCTGGCTGAGTTTGGAGAGATGAGAAGGATTTGAGCACATAGGAGCAGGAAGGGAATTGCAAGGGAAGGGACATCGTGAGACAGGAAGACAGGCAGGAGAGAAGCCAAGGGCTCTCACGCAGTCTGTGGCTGTGGGCAGCCGGAGCTTGGCCCAGCTGGGGAGCCCTGGTTGGCAGTGTGGAGCACGTTCCAGAGTTGCCTGGCATATTGGAAAGCATCGAGAATTTGCCCAGAAAGCCTGGACTGCAAAGTTGAAAATGACTTTTGTTGCCAACAGCAGGAGACCGGAGAGATGACTAAATTGTCCCTCATGGAAATGAGCATAACAGAAGCTGGGGCAAGTTAGAATATTTGTAACAGAGTCCAGTTTTAGTAAGAAATAATCTGGATAGATTTACACTAAAATACAACATGGCTGTGAGCGGTTAACTTCAGCTTAACTGCTATCATCACCATTGTTATCTTACGGTGAACTTGTGACACGGAACTTCATTATCTGTTCTTTTAGGAACGGATATCAGACTCTGCTTCAAACCTTCCTGGAACTTTAGATAAACCAACTCTGAATCTCTGTCTCTTCACCTGTAAAATGAGAATCAACATAGTATGTTACTCTACACCCCACCCCATACATGTGTATAATTTTAATATTTTATGTATCCATTAAATTTAATTAAAATAGTACTTTAATCATAGTTATGAAGCTTAAGTGAGGCAAATAAAACGAAGGGGGTGGTTTTTAAAATATATGACACCACGGGAACGTTATTTATTGTAATTACTTTGTCCTAGGGATGATGACCTAGTTTCTGTGGTGACAAAGAGAACGTGGAGGTCCGGAGAAAAAAGGGCCATTGAACAGGCTGTCGGCCACACAGGCGCAGCTGCAGAGAGCCAGCCCTTGGCCAAAGCCCATCCTGTCCCACGTCCCCTGGAAGAGCAGCCCTGATCTTGGCTAAGGAAGGAATGTGGGACACCTTCCCTGAGGCAGACTTCCTCCCCTTGGGCAGCTTGTCTCTGCTGAGGTGCTTGAGGATGACAACTGGAGATGCCGGGATGTCGCCAGGAACACACCCTCTCCTTCCTCTCCAACGCCCAGGGGGGATCTTTGCGGACATCAGCTGTTGGCAATGATTCTGCCGAAGAGCAGGACACTTCTCAGCTAAACCCAAATCCATGGAACCCACCTGTCCTCCAGGGACTGATGAGCTGGTGGCAGTGTGACAAAAGGAGTCTGGGAGGGAAAGAGCACTGCTTTTGGACAACTGGTCACTAGCAGGGCCACAGTTGGCCTCTCCTAACAGCCTAGGAATGGCCACAGATTGCTTCCAGAAAGGTGAGACAAACAGGATTGCAAAATTAGCCTGGATATGGTACAGCCCTGGGTTCTCCAGAAGGGTCATCCTAAGATAAACAGAAGGCGAAATCTAGAGTGGAGGCAGCTGTAAAAAAGAATCAGCTCTCTTCTCTGTCTTTCTGTGCAGACTTCAGATTCGAGCCCCACGCCTGTGGCCAGGGCTGGTCTCAGGGTTAGGGATGCCTGGATGATGATGACAGCCATGTCCCCTCTCCTGGAGAGGCCCGCTGTCTCCGCTCGGAGCTGAGCACCAAATCCTGGGCTGGCTCTTTACCACAGTAATGATGCGAGAAAAGCCAGGTGGTTGTCCCCGCTGGCAGGTGAGTTTAGCACCTTCCTGAGGCGTCCTGTCTTGCTCCCTTGGGGTAGAGCTAAGATGGGTCCCGCAGCCTGACAACTCCACCATTCTGCTACAAAGGGAAAGGGCAGTTTCGTATGGACTGTCCTCAGAAAGGTCCCCACGGAGCTTCAGGAGCGCTGTGTGACAGGCAGGAATCTGTGTGGGCCGAGAACAGACCGGGGCCATTTTTCTGACTGGAGACGGTCTTTACACGTGGCATCGTCCCCTCTTTCTCCTCTACTCTCCCTTCCCTTCATCTCCTGCTCTCTTCTTTCCTCCTCTCCCTCCCCGAGTCCTTCCTTCCTTCCTCCCTCCCTCCCTCAGCCTCCCTCCCTCCTTCTTCCTTTTTCCTTCCTTCCACATTTACTGAACATTTGCCGGCCCCATACTCTTCCCTCGGCACTAGTGTACTCCAAGGGATGTGGCCCTTTTTCTGTGGATGATGACACATGCCAGTAGGGAGACAAACTTGTTACCCAGAAAAGCCATGCAAGGTGACAGCTGCTGTGAGAGGTACGTGTGAGGTCACATGGGAACACGAATCGACACCTGCCTCCTGTTATTTACTGACTGGCTGGCAGGTTCTGTTCCAAGTGACACTGTGTATGTACCCAGCTCCCTTGAGCAGTTGGTCTGTTCCAATAAAATCCTATTCATATGAATGCCAGTTTGATGAAAATTCATCAATTAAGCGATTCAGATGGAGCACCTCGCCGCCAATGGTTGGCTGCAGGTTGAGGCATCCTCTGCCACCTTCTGGGGTGAGAGTGTGTTCTGCCTCTTTCTGGATGGACCCCCACCCCTAGCTGCTGGGCCCAGTGCTGTGGAAGAACCAAGCTTCGGCATGACACTGGCCTGGGACAGCACCTCCTTTGTCCGGGCACGGCAGGGCTGCTCTGTGCTTGGGCCTCCTTGTTATCTTGGCCGAACACTGCCGCTGTCCTGATGAGGCAGGTGAAGGCAGCAGGGGAGTCCAGTCACTGTCTCTGTGGGCCATCCGCTAGTGAGAGCTCATGGGAGCTGCTGTGCTGGTGGCATCGGGGATGCATGGTCCAGAGACACTTTAGCTTTATTCTTTTAGGTGAATATCTGCGGAAAAAGAAAAAAAAAGGTCTGTCCCAGTGCTCAAGTACACGGTCCATGTACTTCTTCGGCAGGAAGCTAATTCTGATGGACATCATTTCCTCCTAGAACTCACACCTGTCTTGCCTGCCTATTCGAAGCATCCCTGCATTTTCCTGGAGTCCTACTATTTGGGGTGGAGTCGAGTCTACCAGCCCCTAGGGGGAGTAGGAGGCCCTCATCTAAGCCAATAGTGAGTGCTCCATTCCACTGTGACTGGCACAGGGACATGTGTTGGACCAACCAGAAGTTCAGACCAATGAGAGTCAAGATTCTGGGCTTTCTAGATTTCTCAATGGGATTCATTGAGAAGAAATTTTTGGGACTGGACACTAGACTTCTTTTATTGTGAGCATGCAGGAATTCACACTTACAATATTCCACACGATAGTTATGCATAGATGAAAGGTGGTGCTTGAATATCAAGTTTTTATTTGTCATTTGATGTTTTCTGTGTCAACTGAAAGGACACTCTCTCTTTCAACCTTCCCACCTTGCACCAGAACTGATATTATTGCTTTATTTACTTATTTATTCCCATGTTGCAACCTGAACATCTTCAAACTTGTCACCTCTTCTGTGTTTCCTCAAGTCCCATAATCACAGGTCAGCTAATCACACTGATACCCCCTGGAATCCCCCTTGGTGCTTCTCCCAGGCCACAGATGACATGAGTGCAGCGGCAGGGTTGGTGCCATTTCCCATCTCTTCATTTATGTTTGGTGTCAAGACTCATCTGTTCTCCCCTTAAATCAGCTAGCTGGCTTGGCAAGAGTCCTACCATCTTTTATTGTTGTGGTTCTGCAGGCTTTAGCTGGTAGTTATCTTTCTTCCCTTCAGCTCCATAGCAAGAGCTCCAGTATCACACTGAGAAGCATCAGGACTGAAGCATCTGCACCAAATTATAAGTCTCTGGCCTAAGTTCAAGGGAGGTGGGGCCAGGTAATGTGGGCAACCTCATCTGGTCCAGCCTGTGGGTGGTCAAAGTATTCCTGCGAGGTGACTGGTTGGGTGCTGGTCTGGCCACACAGGCTGTCATAATGAATGAGGGTGCCGGCCCAAGACAATGAGCCTCTGTCCATTCATCCTTGGTCCTCACACCTGTACCCCTCTGTGGGGCATCCTTACCTGTGGGCTCTGCTCCCTCATTATTCTGGTTTTTTAGAACTGCCTTTGGCATTTCCGTGAATTTGTCTTCTCAGAAAGTTTTATAACTGCATGCTAAAATCTGCCTTTCTACGCCCCCCCTCCAAAGGTGATTAACCTAGTTACTGAAATTATAAATAATCTCTGACTTCTACTAGCTTGATTTATTATTCTGTCTTTATCATGCTATAAATGTGCTACACATTCCATAGAAAACTTAACTTCAGATTGTGAAGTGTGATCTTTCCCACAATTCTGGTATGAAACTCGCTCCTGTTGGTGGGAGAAGCAGCCGGTCGTGGTGTCCCATCAGCTGCATGATTACAAGGTGACACACCTGGTACTGTATTCCACACTATACTAGACTCAGCAAATTGTATGAGGTGTTCAATGCTTTCTTATAGAATAGGCTTTGTGTTAGATGATTTTGAACAACTATGGGCAAATGTAAGTGTTCTGAGCCCATTTAAGGTAAGCAAGGCCACGCTGGGATTTTCAGGAAGTTAGAGTATTAAATGCATTTTTGACTTACTAGAGTTTATTGGTAGCCCTACTATAAGTCTAGGAACATCTTTATATTAAATTCTCATGAATGTGAGAAGAGATGATATAGTTACAAATATTGACTCTCCTTATCTAAGCAAATGCTCTCATGCACTGAGGTATTCTAGAGAGTTCTTTTTAAATCTTGTAATGTTTTTCTATAGATTTTTAAAAAGTTATTCTATGTTCCTAGATATTTTATAGCTAAAAAATAAATTGTGATGAGACTCTGTTTAAATTTTCCATTTTAATATTATTGTGGTTTGGATCTAAAATGTCCCCCAAAAGTCTCATGTACTTATAGACTGTCTATGGAACCATGTGCTATTGGGAGATTGGGGCCTAGTCTGGACGGGTGGATTACAGGCATGTAAATTGGATTGCAGGCATGTAAGTTGGATTACAGACATGTAGTGGGGACTTACCACACCTTCCACACCTGGATCCAGGAGGGGCTGATCACTGGGATGAGACCTGGAAGGATATATAGGCTGCTTCCTGCCTTCCTTGGAAGACTAGTGTCAACTTGCCTTGACTTGCCTTCCTGCTTGTGATGTCATGAGAAGCTGCCTCCACCTCTCTCTCTGCCATGTTCTTCCCTTGCTGCCGGCCGCCCCTGAATGGACTGTGACCTTCTGAAACTGTGAGCTAAAACAAACCTTTCCTTTCCTAAATCTGTGGATGTTGGGTATTGAATCACAGCAACAAAAAAGTAACTAAGACAAATGCCTATTTTATTTGCCTGTAAAAAGCAAACTCTTATACACATTTCTACATTCTATGATTTTTCCATTTTCTAATTTTAACTTCAGCTCTCTTCCTCCTTTCGTCCTACTTTGTTTCATTTATTTTGTTCTTTTTAATACTACTTGTTTTGACTGATTTCCTTATTTAGTTATTTGCTGTTCAAATTCGAAAACATTTCTATGTCTTGGCTATATCCCATACCTTTTTATGTGAATTTTTATTTGTATTTTACTTTTTAAATCATCCTGGATTTCAATTACTTCCTTGACTTTCTTCATAAAGTAATTTTTAATTCCAGTAAATCAGAGATTTTGGTTTCTCCATTTCTTTTTGTTTATTCTTTTTCTATAAGGTCAGGGAATATTACATTCTCAGTACAGTTTTTATATTATGAAATTTATTCAAGTTTCTTTTTGATCTAACATATATGATGTATTTCTGTAAACATCCATGAGCATTTGAAAAAAAAAATTGTTTTCTCTGATTCAAGGGTACATCATTGGAGGTATACCTATTTGTCATTAATTTGACAAATATTTATTGAATGCTTTCTGGATACTGAGCATTAGGCCAACAAGCTAGACAGGCATAGTCTGAGATCCTCAGGGCATATATTCTAGTGAGGGTGGTAGGAGAGGTTAAACTGGTAATTACAAGTGCTGAATAAGTACTAGGGTAAGACAGTCTCCTAAAGAGCTTGTGAGGCCCCTGCATGATCCCTTCCAGGAAGAAGCATATCAGCTTGGTAACATTCAAGTCCATTTGCTGTATATATTTTAGCACTATGTTAGTTGGTGTATGCTTGTTCATGACTACATCATAATGGATAGTAGCTAGTTTTGTTGTTTTTTTTAACCTAAAGATATAAAATAAGTATCTTGGTAATGTTTATGATTCTATTGCTTAATATTTCCAGTCATTCTTTTTATGGGTTGTTTTGCCTTTACCATCACATGTGCACATATACACATACATGCTATGATATTTGTGTCTGTATCTTTTTTTCCCATTTTATTGATATGTATAATTGCAAAATATAAAGTTTACATCGATCTTGAGCAGTTTGTGCACATACATATCACGGCAAAGTTACAAGACCTTCCCCTCTCTGTTTTTGCTCCCCCACCCCCGACCCCATCCAGTTCCTGTTATATTCCACATTAAGTTCCATGAGATAACTGTGGTCTGGGTTTCTCATATCAGAGAAATCATTCGATATTTCACCTTCTGCTCCTGACTCATTTCACTAAACATGATGATCTCAAGTTGCTTCTATTTGCCTACAAGAGCCTCCATCCTGTCTATCTTTATAGATGCATAGTATTCCATTGTGTACAAGTACCACAATTTGTGTATCCATTGGTTTGTTGATGGGTATTTTGGTGTCTTCCATATTTTAGCTATTGTTAGTTGTGCTGCTATGAACATGGGTATGCATGTATCTCTGTTGTGTGTTGTTTTTAACTCTTTTGGGAATATTCCCAGAAGAGGTACTGCTGGATCAAAGGGGATATTTGTTTCCAGTCTTTCGAGAGACTTCCACACTGCTTTCCAGAGTGGTTGAACCAGTTTACATTCCCACCCTTCTTTCTTCCCCATAGCCTCACCAGCACTGATTGCTGTTTGAGTTCTTGATACATGCCAACCTCTCTGGAGTTGGATGGTACCTTAATGATGTTTTGATTTGCATTTCTCTTATGGCTAGGGATGTTGAACATCTTTTCATGTATTTATTGGCCATTTGAATTTCTTCATCAGTGAACTGCCTCTTCCTTTCTTTTGCCCATTTTTCAGTAAGGTCCTTGATTTTGAGGGGCTTCCTTTTCTTCAGTGTCTGTGTCTTTACATATAATTTTTTTTTCCATATGTTTGGGTGGTACTGATTTTAAGATTCTGTCTTGTAAGCAGTCTATTAGCAGAATGTCATTGTGAACTCAACTGAAACCGCTTTAAATGGCCTTTATCCTCACTATCGGAAAGATGAAGACCTGTCATTTATGTGAATATTTAAAGAAATAATTTTATAATGGTAATGCGTCACTTATCATGTGCTAGACACTATTTTCGGCCTTCTATGTAAGTTAAATTATTTGATTCTCAATGCAGTCCTCTGAGGTATTAATATTTTTTTAAAGACAGGGTCCAACAATAGGCTAGCATCAAACTCATGGCAATCCTCCTGCCTCCGCCTCCCCAGTGCTGGGATCACAGGCGTGTGCTATGATGTCCCGCCAGTCTTTATGTGGCGCTGGCAAATCAAATCCAGGCCCTTCATGTGCTAGGTAAGCACTCAAACCACTGAGCTATGCCCACATCCCAGGAAGAACATTATCATACACAGACGACAGGTGAAGAAACCGAGGCACAGAAAAACTAGGCAGTTAGTCCTCAGTCTCAGCTGTGACTTGGCTCCACAGCACATGCACGTAAACTCATAAACTCTCTTTCTGTATTTATGCTTAGTGGCCAGAAAACCGAGGCTACATCTTTCAGGAAGTGGGAGCATCCAGGTGGGGTCTCTACCGTCCCAGGATGAAGCTTGTCCTCCATGCTGAGACCAAGTCACTAGAGAGCAGGGCCCTCTGGTCCCCGCTGGCCTCCACTGTCTCCCCTGGCGCTGCCTCCGCTTCACCTGGGAGCTTGTTTTACAAGCCCTTGGGTGACTGGGTACAATTGACACAGAGCAGTTTGAGAACCCTGTCAAGGAAGCAGGACCTCCTGGGCACTTTGTGCAACAGGGTGCTCATTTCAAAGTCTTATACAAAACGCAGTTTCTGGTTTGTCCTGCATATGGGTTTAGCCATGTCCCTGACTTGCTTAGAGGTGTTCTGGTGGGTGAGGTGCATTGATGTTACTTCCCGTCTCAATTTTTCCCCAGTGGACTGACCCATGAGCCTTACTCCCCTCCCCAGCCTCAATACTAAAGGGGAAGCCTGTGGCCCATACCTGTGTGGTGAGAGAATAGCTGCTGTCCTCCCCTGTGCCTGGGGACAGACTTGCCAGAACTCTGGCCCCTCCCCTGCAGGCCCAGGCTCACTCGTTCCTTTGTAAGCCTGAGCAGGTTGCTTCAGCTCTTACCCTCACAGGGTCTTTTATGGTTGAGGCTGACCTCTGACATGTTTGCTCCTGGTTCTGAAGTCCAGGGATGTTTGTACCACCATGTGGTACAAGTCAGCAAGTCATCATTTTGGCCTGCATGACTTGTTTCCAGGTCAGGGCCCCATCCAGTAACCACAGTGACTTTCACTTACCCGAGCCTCGGTTGGGAGATGCCGGCTAACTGGACTTGGTTTATCTTGGGATCTTCCTTAAGCTCTTATTACATCCCCTGGAAAAGGCTGGGCACTGGGGACAGGTGTTTACTGCTACAAAGAAAGGGCCCTGTCGGCCTCTAGCCTGCTGAAGAGTGTGAATTTCTTGGACTGTGGCCATGAAGCTCTACGAACAGGATGGCGTCACCACCAGGTATTCATTCTGTCCTGGTTCTGAAGGCAACACGCCCGAAGTCCAGGGGTCGGCAGGGCTGGCTCCTTCTGCAGGCTCCGAGGCAACTCTGTGTGAGGTCTCTACCCCCACTGCTGGTGGCCCCTGACTCACATTCATGTTCATCTTCATGTGGGCTCCCTTTTCTTATAAGGACATCTGCCACCAGATCTAGGGCCTACTATAAATCCAAGGCGACCTCATCTTGAGTTTCTTATCTAGTTCACGTGTTCAAGGTTCCTATTTCCCACGCAGGTCACAGCCACAGTTCTAATGGTTAGGATGCACACAGAGATCATTTTCGAGAACTATCATTCAACCTGTCAGTGGGAATCAGCATCACATTAGCTGATGTTGAGACAGATGAGATGGGGTCAGGCTGGGTCTGCTGTCTCTGGGTCCAGATAAGGGATGACACAGGGCTTCTTTTTTTGCAAAGTAGGCAGGGCTTCCCAATGTTGGAACAGCTCATTTGTTGGGAATGAACCCACCACGCCCCAGAGTGGGTGTGTTCAGCCAGTGTCATACCCCCAAACTTGGGTAATGGTCAGAATCGTGGGGTAGATGGGCGCTACCCCAGAGACTGCATCAATGAGTCTAGGGTGTAGCCCAGCAGTCAAGATTTCTAAGAAGCTTCTCAGCCAGGAAACTTCTTCTTCAGCATAAAATAGATGGTCGCGTTAGAGCAGGGCTGTTGGGTAACATATATAAGGTCCTATGTTCAGTAGAATTTAAGGTCATCAACTAAAAATGGTTTGAGTGTAGACATGACTCAAATATTTAAGTATTTGTTTACACAAAAATATTTTTGATTATTTTAAAAATTAAATTTCATTGACATACTTTTTACTTTTTATGGGTTTTTTTTTTTTGGTTAATTATGTCGAGCGGACCATATACTCCAATCCAAGGAATAGGTAGATGATATTTTAAAGCTATTTCAAATTGAAGAGTCATTGATGTGTCAAGTCTTTATTGGGCATGGACTGCATCTCCAGCAACACTCCAGGCTCTGGGAAAGCAGGCAAGAAGGAACTTGGAGGAGCCCCTGCCGTGGAGACCCTTGCATTCTGCTCAGGGCAGAACATTTGGGAGAAGGCTGACAAAACCAGACAAGCACACACGTGAGACTAAACAACTACATCAGGAGAGGGATGCAGACCCTGAGGGAGCTGGGGGTGGCGCAGCTGGCTGAGCTGAGCTTTGTGGTAGGGGAGGTAGCGGCCGAGGGGACAGCAGAGATGAGGTCTGGGAAGGAGGCAGGAAGAGCTCTAGTGTCCTAGGGAAGGGAGAGGGTGGCCGGCTGGAACAGGGGAGCTTAGGTTAAGAGGATCTGTCCCCACCGATTCTCACATTAAAGCCTGACCTCTGACTGTGATCTCAGTTGGAGGGGATTGAGTCACAAGGATGTCCCAGACAGCTACTTGACCCTTTCACTACTTGAGTGAGTACACAGAGAGAAGACAGCCATTTCTGGATGAGAAATGAGGCATCAGCAGACACTGAGCCCTCAGGCGTACTGATCTTGGACTTGCAGCCTCTAGAACCATGAGCGGTCTATTTCTGCCACTGCAGGCCACCCAGACTATGGCAGTCTGCTACTATAGCTTGAAAGGTGGGAAAGCAGGCAGGCAGGGCATGGGGGGAATCAGTTTACCTACGATCCTGGGTCCTGGAAAGGGCCAGCTCAGACAGGCTCCTCGGCTGTGCACTGGCAGCTACCTCAGCTTGGAGGCGAACTAGGCAAAGTTGCCTAGGCTGATGTGGGCCAATTGAAGGGAAAAAAGCAGGACGGAAAAGATGTCTCCCACCCGGTGAATGGCCTGGGAGGGAGCTGTGGAGCTCAGAGGCACTTCCGTGGGTGTTTGAGGAAGCACGCTGAGACAGACTGGCATCACACCGGATTCGAGATGCAGTCAAGGGCCCTCAAGGATGGTTTGGGTGGTGGATGCTGGTGCTGGTGACTGATGTGGGTCGGGGGTGGGCAGGCAGTAACTGAGGGAGAGATCAAGAATTCTGTGCCTCTAAGTAAGTAGCAACGAAAGGAAAGCCGTGTTGGTTGACATGCAGAGGGCATGTGGACATCACGCAGGGCGTGCTGGAGTGTAGCCCGGTGGGAGCACCAGCACGGTGGGTGTGTGCATGGTACAGGCACACAGATTCAGCTGGGCCTCTTCTGGGGTGCCAGCCCTTGTAACTGTAGAGTCTGACCATAGAGAAATTACCTCAGCATTTCATTCTCTGGTTCTAGGAATTTGGCAGCCCATGTGGTTGGCTAACTGCCATGAATTTTTAATGATAATAAGCAAGAGCCCAGAGCTCTGCCGAGAGGTAGCCAGGAATCTTGGAACCACTAGCTTCTTAGAGTTCTTCTTTGGGGTCCCTGAGTTTGCCACGTGCTTTTCGGTCCTTTTTGAGTCTTGGTGGATGGAGGGAACTGAGAGCCTCACACCCCACCGCCTTGATATCATCCTGCAGGCGGGTTCGATGCAGGTTGAGAAATTTCTCCTTGACGGAAAGACTGCTGGCCGGCTGGGAATTAAACCGCAGTTAAAGACCGACTTTAGAGTCCTTTTGGAACTCTTGGCCCTCGCCACTGGGGGGCAGCACTTGAGAGGTGAAGTTCCTGGCCGCGTTGCTCTCTTCTTGAGGGCTTCCCGCTGGGATCTTCCACCGGATTAGTTTTCTTTCTTTTAAGAACAGCCCAGCACCAGGTTTCTTCGAGTTATTTCTCTCAGCGGGTAGAGGCCAGAGAAGGAGAGATGGGTTTCAGCTAGAAGTCACAGGAGGCTGCCTGGAGAAGGCAGACCTTGCTCTACATTGTCAAGTCCAGGGTCAAGATGTGTCCCAGGATTCCAACTCAACAATATTGCTTGAGTGCCTGCTGCATGCCAAATATCGATTTAGGATCAGGGGACAAAGCCACAGGCATGAGGAGGCCTCCAAGGGGGCCTCGATTTAGCTAAGTGAAGAGCGGTTCACACGGCTATAATGTAACAGAAAAGGTGAGGATCGTGACAGTAAAAAGCACAAAGTTCAAATTAAGTATGATTTATGGAAGCTCGCAATTGCAGTAGACCTGAGGAAAGTTGGCATTAGTCTTGACGATTTGAAAGGCCTTGCCCTGGGTACCTGTCGCCCGAGCTTATGCAAAAGAACTGTCTACAATGCAGTGTCTATGTGTGTGTGAATGTATGCATGTGTATGATGAGTGTGTGTGTGAATGTGTGTATGTGTGTGTGTGTGTGTGTGCATGTTCAAGTGTGTGTGTGGAAGACAGAGGCTCAGGCAGAGCAGTTCAGAGTACAAACGTTAGCAGGGGCAAATTTGGGCCAAGTCCCACAGCGGCCACTCAGGCTGTGCCGTCTTGACACTGGGTAGCCTTGTTGTATTTAAGGTTCCTTGTCTGCACAGTGGACATAATAGTTGTACTTACCTCGCAGGTTGTTCTATAGGCAAATTATATAAATAAAAAATAGTTAATAGCTTGGAATTAAAATAACTTGGGAAGAGAGGAGGGAAGGAATTTTTTTTTTACTAAATATTTATAAATTGCTCACAATGGGCCAGCATTGCGCCAGACCCTGTGTTTAACAGACTATGAAAAAGAGAAATCTCCCTGACCCTGTGGTCCATGTGGAGAGGTAGTGGGCAGAAGCGACGTACAGCAGGGCAGCTGGTCGTAGGGTCATGGAGGAACTCCACCTGGGAAGAGAGTAGGAAGTGGCACTTTGTGGAGGTGGGATGAATTTTGTACACATTGCTCTGGGAATCAGCTTGAGGGCTTACTCTGATCAGATGGTAAGAAATAAGTCTCTCTAAATGTGTTATTGTTGTTGCTATATAGTGATAGAACCCAGAAGTGCTCTGTCACTGAGCGACATCACCAGGCCTCTCTTTATCTTTCATTTCAAAATAGGGTCTCATAAATTTTTGGAACTTGTGATCTTCCTGCCTCAGCCTCCTGGTTATCTGGGATTAAAGGAGTATACCATCATACCTGGCTTAAACAGTATTGATACTAAAAGAGAAACAGGCTTAGGCATGTTTGGTGAAATATTTAAAGGCAAGTATCCATCAATCATACAAGATCTAGGGGAAAAGATGGAGAAAAGAAAAACAATTCAATAAAATTAAAAAGAAAAGACATGGTAAACAGAAAACAAAATTAGATTGCATGGGGCTGGAGCAATGGATCGGCAGTTAAAGTGCAATTTTCTGAGCGAGTTTGATTTCCAAGCACCACTTAAGCTGGGTGTGATGGTGCACACCTGTAATCCGAGTACTCGGGAGGCTGAGGAAGGCGAATTACTGTGAGACCAAGGCCAGCCTGGGCTACAGAGTGAGACCCAGTCTCCAAAAAAAGAAGAAGGAAAAAAAAAAGATTGCAAATATATATTGTGAAATACAGTGCTATCAGATTTCATTTAAAATGCAAAAGCCAACTGTTAATTATAAAGCCAAGACTTACCCAAAATAAAGTGATCCAGACACGTTAACATAGTAATAAAGTGTTGAGCAAGGATAACCAAGGCAACCGCAAAGGAAACAAAAAGTCAAGGCAAAACTGGTGGATTCACAGCTACTGCAGCGACTGAGGCAGGAGGATTTCAAGTTCAAGACGGGTCTAGGCAACCTAGTAAGATCCTATCTCAAAATAAAAACAAAATTTAAGAAAGCACTTAATGGTAAAGCACTTGTCTAGCACATAGGAGGAGGTCCTGGGTTCAATACTCAGCACCATGAAGAAAGGTTGAAGATATTAGTATCAGATTCAGCAGAACTGAAGGTCAACAGCAATCAACAGTGAAAAGAAAGAAATCTTACCTTGGTAAATCCACAGTGCATGAAGAAGACATATCAGGCATGAACTTTAGTCTGTCGAAAATTTCACTGAGTGGGAAGACTCGATTGTAAGATCTTGAGAAAGCCACAGTCTTAGCAACAGCTTTCATTATTTCTTTGTTGCAATTCGATAGATCACAAGGACAAATAAGCACATAAGGAATTTGAGCAACACAATTAATGAGTTTGATTTATTAATATTAATATGATTTGTTCCAAAGGAACCACCCTGTTCTTTGGCCTGTGGAACGGTGTCAACATTTAGTCATGCAGTTGGCTCACAATCAGGTTCTGGGCTGCAGAAGGCAGTGAGCTGCCTCAGATAGACTTAAACAAACAAGGAAAGTCTGAGCCCACCTCCAGGAAGTCAGGCAAGGCTGGGCCTCATGGTAGGCTGTTTCAGAGGACCTGGTGCTTTGTATCTTTCAAAGATACTGCATCCCTCTTTGGGCTGGCTGTAGGGAGTCAGCGAGGAGGAGGTAGGAGATCCCTGGGTCCTTCCCCTGGGAGAAATGAAGGAATTTTTCCTACCAGAGAATAGAAGCCCTTCCTAGTGACACTGGACCACTGTCTCATGTTTGCCCTTGAATCAAGAAGAGTTTGCCAGGCATGTGCCCAGATTGTCTGGAACTTGGAGCCCTCAAGCAAGGCAAGGAATCCTACTGGTTGCCAAGACCATTCATGACCCATCCTTGGAACTGGCTTAAGGCCAGCCTCCCCATGGACGGCACCGAGTAGAGAGAGCTCTAGACCCAAATCAGGGTAAGCTGGAAAAGAGGAGGGGAGAAGGATGTTTAAGGAGAGCGAACAAATTCCGTTACTCTAGCCAGGAAGAAGTTGTTAACAAATTCTGGAAAGAAAGTTACATTCTAAATTCTAAGTCAGTAATGCTGTATATTAACACAAATCCTCGATTTTCTCCCTTTTTAAAAAAATGTAGTATGTCTTACATACAATGAAGTAAGTGTACAATGTTCGTGTGCACATTGATAAGTTTTCACGAGCATATATCCTGCAGATCACCTCCTGAAGTCTCCTATGCACTACTCCTCCACCAGGTCCCCATGCAGAGGCAGTCACTGTAGGCTTCTGACCCCAGTCACCACAGATCAGCTTTGAATCCTCCCAAATCTTATAGGAATGAGATTATTCAGCATGTGTTCTGTTGTGTCTGATTTCCTTTGTTCCAGGTAATGTTAGGGACATTCATACATACCGTTGTGTATGAGTCTGGTTGTTATTGATTACTGTACAATATTTCTTTGTGTGAATTTATCACAATTTTAACTATCTTTAATTGATGGATATGACAACGGGAACATTTTTTAAAATAGTGTTCTAAATAAATTTTAAGCGAAGGAGGAAATAAAAATTTAAATGACAGCTTGTTTAGATATTAACATATTACAGCAACACTTTGGGTATAGCCAAAGCCATATTCAGAGGAAAATGCATAGCTTAACATTTTATTATAATGGCATATATGTGATATGTAATGCATACGATGTTATAGTAATATACATAATTAAAATCATGTATTGACTTAGTAAGAAAATCTTTCTTAAAATAATTTACATCATGCTGAGAACATTGTATTTTATAATTATATGTGCAAAAGAATGAAGGACTGTGGGACAATTAATAACAAAACTAAAGAATTTGGATAAGAAGAATAATATAAATAAATCATGGGGCTGGGGGCGTGGCTCAGCAGTTAAAGCACTTGTCTAGCGAGCACAAGGCACTGGGCTCAATTTTTCAGTACCACAGAAACCAAGCATGGTGGCACATGCCTATAATTCCAGGGCTCAAGAGGACAAAGAAAGAGGATTGCTGTGAGTTTGAGTCCATCCTGGACTATATAGTGAGTTCAGGACCAGCTTGGAATACAAAACTAGACCCTATGTCAAAAAAAAAAAAAATCAGGAAACAGAAAGTCATATTATTAGAGAGTAAAACAGAAATTTATCAGGAAAAACAGCAGTTTATAAATAAGACAAAGAAAAATTGGTTATTTCAAGCAAATTTGGACCTAATCCAGTTAGCTGATAGGATTTGGCCGTCATTCTGCACGTTTTATGCAGATAGACTTTGACCAAAGATTAGAAATAAAAAAGAGAGAAGTACCTCTCCATGTAAACTTTGTTTTCTCAAAAAATAAATAAAATAAAAATTTAAAACAAACTTTTTAACGTATTGTTTAATAAGAATATAATGTGAAATTCATGCATAATTTAAGTTTTGAGTAGCCATGTTTAGAAACAGATAAAAATTTAAAATATAGTTTATCTATGTCTAAGAATTGTCATTTCAGCAAATGATAAAAATATTAAAATTATTGGTAAAAATTTTTGTTTTAAATCTGAATTCTTGTATTTTACACTTTCAGCACATTTAAATTTAGCTGCTAAATTTTCATCAGAAATGGTTGCTCTGTGTTTCAATTTTGTAAAATTTATGGTTTATCAAAGTATATTCCCATACCCACATGGTTCCAAACATATTTAAGTTTTCCAATTACTGAATTACGCATAAAAAAGTCATTTCATTTTTACATTTCCATCCACATCGCTAAACTTGACCATCTTTTCATGAAAGAAGTGATTGGACTTTGAAGCTAAAATCCTATCAATTTCACAAGTGTCCAAGTCCGTTCACTAACTCTTACGTAAGTACTAGTCAGACTGAATGGAAAGGGGGTATAATGATTAAAAAACAATGTGAAACTTATTGATATCGACAAAACATTCTTCAACTTTCTTTGTACTTTGCAGCCAATTTGCATAATACTGTCAACTGTGATTACAACCTTCTGCATATTGGCTCATGTTAGAAAAAAATGTGAAAATTGTAGTTACTGATTTGTATTAGAAAAGCTTTACATTTCTACATAAGTTTTCATAGCTCCCTAGCTAGCTCACCCACAAGCTTGCCAGTTCTTTGAAGCTTCAAAGTTAGCTCTTTCACATGTTGCATGATAACAGAACACTTGAAATCCAACTGTCTTTTTTTTTTTTTTTTGGCCTTTGGTTATTGAATATTTGGCAAATGTATCTTCTGTTTCAAAGAAATCTTGAATAGAAGTCAATGTTGCAGTAAATCTTTGTACGAATCTTTCATGACTCAGCCAATGAGAATAGAACTTGGGACATGGGGTCACCGAGTTCATTGTCTCTTTCCAGTGTTTCTGTAGATTTTGGATGACTCATGGTATCTGCACGTAAATACTCCATGATTTTAACCGGTGTCTTCATGACACTCTCACAGTCTGATCCAGAAAAGAGAACACAAATACTTTTCATCTGTATCACACAGTGGCACCAAGGAAAACCTCAGCCTCTTGCTTAATGTCCCAGCAAATCTGGATTTTTAATCTAACAGAGCTGAGGCCTTATCTGCCAAGATAGAAAGCAATTTTCTCATCTTTAGCTGAAATTCTTCCTTGACAGATATAGAAGGTTCAAAACTGCCTATGTTATGAGCTCAAGCTTTTAGGCTTTGATTCGACATTTCCTCAAGTAAAATCGTACTCAGAATGTTAATTGGGCAGTGAGCAAACTAAAGCCCCAAGTCAAATCCCAACAATTGCCCTTGGACGTTTTCGGAATAGTGTTGAAACTCTATGGTCAGTTTTTGCTGATTTAATTGAAGATCTTGCGCTTATTATAAAATATCTTTTTTAGTCTTTATAGTCCAACTTTTAAAAAATAGCTTGGATGATAATTTTTTTAAAAAAGAACTCTCCATCTAAGAAGGCTTTTCTTTTTTTGTGTGTGTAACAATTCTAACTATTTTATAACTGGCCAGACTTCTAGGCTGACTTGTTAAAGTTCATTAGTTTTTTTGTCGAACATACCATTCTGATTTTATGTGATTTATTTGTTTATTCTTTTTGCCTTTCCAGAGAAAATTTCATGTTTTTGGTAGGGCTGTCTGTTACTATCATTCATTTTATTACCCTTAACTAGCACATAAAAAGCCTTTTGTTTTTCCTCACTCAAATAAACTGAAATTGCCATTTCTTGTGAAATGTGTGTTATCCTGCCTTTTCTGTTTTGCATTTCTACTCCACTCAGCATCAGTAGGATTCTTCTATTTTACATCTATAAATGTGTCCATGATTATTTTTCTGAATTAGAAAACCAATTTATTTGTATTAAATCAAAAACGAAAGTTTTGACTTAATTATCAATACATAGATATCACTGGAACTTGCAGTATCTACAAAAATATATTCAAATAAACATATTTCAACGTTAACATTTATGTGTAGAAAAATCATTAGCTCAATTGGACCAATCCATGGATCCCAAAGAGGTTGGTGATGTGTTCTAGGTGAAGTTCTAGGAACCCGCACTGGTCTGACACCTGCATTGCAATACACCCAGCGGAGATAAGGGTGGACTGCAAAGAGGCGGCCAGCATAATCATCCTCCGGTGATTTCACATTCAAAACCCTGGAACCTATGAATCTGTTACTTTGTGATTCAAAAGAGGATTAAATATGCAGAGCAGTGAGGGTTGCTGAGTAGTTGACCTTGGAAAGGGGAAGCCCCTCTGAATTGTCAAGGGAGGCCCAGTACAATCATGACAGTGCTTAAAAGCACAGCCCCTGTGTGGCTGTGTTCAGATGGCTTTGTGACCAGCAAGAAGAATGAGAGATACAACCTTGCTGGCTTTAAAGAAGCAGAAAAGCGCCATTAGCTTGGGTATGTGGGCAGCCCACAGGGGCTGGGAAAGGGAGGGAAAAGGGCTGTCTCCTAGATCTTGCCAGAAGGGATGCGGCCTTGCCCACACCTTAGCATTAGCTCTGTGAGGCCCATTTCAGACTCTGGCATCCAGTCTTTAAGAAAAAAATAATGTGTTTTTGCTTTAAGATACACATTTCTGGAAATGAATCATAGTAGCAATAGGAAATGAACAGAAAAGTTGTACAAAACAGGTCATCTTCACAGAAAGACACTTAGCCATTCAACTTTAAAATGTAAGTTCATTAAGTCTGAATAAGATAGAAAGTCCTGTTCTCAGTTTTGCCAGATGGCCAGCGAGCTCGTGCTCTTCAGGGCTGCTTTCTGCCCTCTGGTGGCTTGGGAATATGGGGATGATCTCCGCGCAGTGGGAGCCTTTGGGGATATCCAACCTGGATTTTAACTGCACAAGTTTTGAGAATGTAATTTGAATTTCAGATTCCACCTCAGGATTGTTTTTGGAGGCCTCTCTGTTTGGAAGTTGCTCCCCGGTTAGCCAGAGGACAAGGAGGCTCAGAAGAAACTTTTGACTTTGTTTTTTGGGCCTCGGGCCCTGACAAAGCTGTGGTTGCTGAGCAAGCATCAGATTGGCAGGATTTCCTGTGAACTTCCCCAGAGCCTAACCCTACTCCAAGCAGAATGTCTGGAGGGGCTGGGAACACACTCTTCTCTGTTGGTTCTGACTTTCATCTCCTCTGGCTAAAGATGAGCAGCCCCCCTCTGTGGCCAACCACCATTCCCAGCCCTGCCCAGCCATGCATAAGCTTGGGCAAAGATTTTGAGTAAAGCAGCTGCAGAAATTGTAGGATCCAGGGATTACCAAAAATGAACCAAGAGAGACTATGAGGCAGGGCCTGGGGGCAGGACGAGAGTGAGTCAGAGCCAGCTGTGGAGTTTGCCCTGTGTCACTGATCAAAGCAGATACCCAAGCACATCGCTTATGCTTGCCCTGGAGAGGAGGGGCTGCTAGGAGAGGCAGAAGCGAACTCTGGGAGTTCTGGGAGGGAAAACTCCCCCTGTGCTCTTTTTGAAGTCCCTTCGGGCAGAAAGCAGGGTTTGTTGGGAGCCCTCGTCTCCTCCCTGCCTTCTGCTCTGCTTACGGCCTTACCTACCCCTCCTCGGTGCCCGCCACCCATCCCTCTCCCAAACCCACATTGTCCGTGTGTCTTTTCCTCCTTCCACTCGTCCTTTTTCTCCTTCTTGACCCAGAGGCTTTGCCATACGGTGACATGGCACAGAACTAAACCAGGAGGGAGGATGCTCGACTCACTCACTCGACTTTCTCCTTAAAAATTTAAGCAACATATGTTTGTCGAAAACATCTGAAAAAAAAATAAAGCATGAAAAGAAAATAAATGCCACCTGTAATTGCCTAATTAGAGAAAAACACTTGTTTTTGAAAAGTGTGGTACATTTCTGTCCCGTCTTTGTCATGCATGTGCATGTGGCGGTGGGGGTTGGGAAGTGTTTTCACAAGTGGAGATCTGGGAGTCGCCCTGTTTCCTCCACGTGACACGTTATACAGACTTCTCTCACATTAGTGGGAATTTTCCCAAACCTTGATCGCTGATACTTTTCTCTCCTATGGACATGTTGTCATTTTCTTGCTTTCATGGCTTCTAGCTCTTTCCAACTTCCCTCCACCCAAGACACTGAAGTGTAAATAGCTTTGAGAATGGAAGATGTCCTCTGAAGACAGGAGGCACATGGTTGCAGGGAAAGCCACACCAGCTTGGACTCTCTCTTTCTTGGAATTCATACACAAAAGTTCAATCAACTCCCATACTGTTTACTTTTCATCTTACTAGTGGTCTAGTGTAATTCCTACAGCAGTAGGAACGTTCCTACAGCATTACTCAACCACTGAATGTTTGTTGAGTGACTATGACGTACCAGCTGCTATTGATAACAAGGCTACACCAGAGAACAGAGTAGAGAAATCCGTCTCCTCAGGGAGCTTCCATTGTAGGATAGAGAGGTCATTTGAAAATTAAACAAGTAGCCTGTCTAGTGTTTCAGACCATGATAAAAGCTGCCATTTCTATGACAGTTCTTTTCTTAAAGTCAGACAAGAGGACATGCGGTGTCATGCTAGGGCTAGGGTGATGTCGAAACTCTGGGAAACCGTTGAGACGACCAGTGACACGACCATTTTTTCCCCAGTGAATGCAAACATTCCATCTTTTATATTGCTGTAGAAACCTTTCACATTTAAAGCGTAGCAAGGAATGAGAAGCAAGTTGCTAGCTAGGTTTGTAGAATGAATCAGTGACCACAGGTTTTCTGATGGCTTTGGGCCCTGGTATCATTGCTTTAGAGCTTGCTTTTGCAAGTGAAAGAAACCACTCAAAAGAGCTTCAGGAAAGAAGGAAACATTTTGATTGACAAAGTTATATATCCTGTAATTGATGCAGGCCTGGCTGTGTCCAAGTACGCTGGAATGTCATCAGGACTCTGTACTCTCTTCTCCCTGGTGTGACTTGTTTCTCTGTTTTGGCTTTATTGTCAGCTGTAGCCACTAAGGGGATTCCTCCCTGTACTTAGAGCAAACCGTCCAGGGCTTCCTCTCATTGGATGAGATTGGGTCATGTGCCTACTTCTGAACCAATCGCTGAGGCCGTGGTAGCCAAGACAGACTGATGGTTGAAGCTGGTGTGAACAGATCCCTTCTGAGGCTAGTGGAGTGGGTTAACCACAAAGACTTATTGCTGGGAAGAGTGCTTAGCCCCAGGAAACCCCAGAAGCTCATACCAGAGGGAAAAGAATTCTGGGCAGACAGGGACAATAAATGCCCCCGACCTGGTATCTTCTTCTTTTGACTTCTTCCTCAGCCTTGCAGCCTCCAGCCCTTGGGAAAAGTCAGATTTATTTCTTCAGTTTTTCTTTTTCGTGGTGATTGTTTTCTTCCATTTTACAAATGAACAATCAAATGCATAAAGACCATCAATTATAAACGAGTAGTTCAAATGAGGCGCGTGATGGCGATCCGTGAGATCTAATTAAGCAGTTTGAGATCTAAGTGATATTGTTATTAAAGTGCCACATTCACAGAGCGCTTGATCAGCTCCTCATCTGTTCTGCAAGTTAGTTGGATGCAAGCTCCATTCTGATTGGCAGGAAGATCAGTTCTTTTCTGTGGGGGGAGAAAAAGTGCTGTTCCATTCAGGGAAGGAGTTGGAGACACAGGTTGGGGCTCGCAAACCACCCCTCTGACCCTGGCTTTTCCGCACTTCCTTGTCAGGGATCAGGCACAATCACGGCTGGAACATTCGTGAGTGTGTCTTTTAAAAATCATGATCATCTGTTCTTTTAAGATCTCCTGGAGATTCCTGAGTTTAGCCCTGACACTCAGTGTTTCATAAACTCAAAATCATTTATGAGGACTGCATGTTGTGTCAGACGTCATGCTTGCTGGTGGCAACACACTGGGTAGAGGAAGATGAGCATGTTCTCTGTCCTTCTGCAGCTCACTGTCTAGATCTGTTCAGGTGATCAGCTGTTTCCAGGGCAAACATAGAAGGCGTAAAAAGAGAATGATGAAACACCACAATTCTCTAGGGGACCCTAAGCATAGGCAGTGGACTGTGAGGTGGCAGAAGCTCCTGCCTGGATGGAGAAGTCCTTCTAAGGGCCACTGCTGGGTTTGCCCACTTCCACTTCTTCGAGTTGGGGCAAATTTGGTATTTAATTTCAGCTGGGAATAGATGAGTTACTTTCAAAGTAGGTGGGAAGGAAATAAAGCAAGCACAAAAGCTCTGAGCACCTGGGATCCTTACTTGGAGAAGCTTCATGCTCGTGTTCATAGCACCTGGTGTGAGAGGGGTGTCATCACCTCTTTCACGGAGAAAACCAAGGTGGGGAGGGGATGAGCCCAGTTCCCAAGGTCACACAGACTTGAAGTGATGCCTGGGGTCAGACCTGGGGCTGAGTCCAGTGTCTTGCTTGCTTAGCTTTGGGTTAGCTCCCCTGTACACTGCCCTAGGAAGGATGAGGACTGAGTCACACTGGTGGGGCTTCCCCTAAAGTGAAAGTGTGACATTTTCTTTGGAGGTGTATGTGGGGGTGATGTGAGCCCCTTATTGAGCACCAGGTGACTCCATTTGGACCAACAGAATGTGAAGGACTTACCCAAAAGACTCACATTATATAAATATCAAACAAAGCCTTTCCTACCCTTCTTTGTGACTCAGATGTTAAGACATAAAAAAGATACGTGGGAGTGGTACAAGGCCCTGGGTTCAATCCCCAGCACCTACACCAGATTAAGTAATCTACCACCCTTAATCTCAGTTTCAGGCAAAGTCTCTGGACAAGAGCAAAATGTCAATAAATTTTCTGCCAGTGTGTAGCATGCACGGTTTTTAGACCCCTTATTAATAAAGTTATCCTTCCCATCTGAAACTCCTTGAGTCTGGCCTTTCCAGTCCACACTTTTATTACCATTTTTGTCTTCTGAGCTCTGACCATCAAGCTCAGCTCTGGCCGCTTCAAGGCTTTCCAGCTAGCATCCTCAAACCTTTCCAAACTCCTCCCACAAACAGGTTCCAAAGGTTTCCAAACCATAGGGTCAAGTAAAGTCACAGTAATGACCCCACTCCTGGTACCAATTCCTGTCTTAGTTACTTTTCAATAACTGACATGCACAAGTTTAGGGAGGAAAGATTTACTTTAGCTTACAGTTTTAAAAAGTCACAGTCCATTCATGGGTGGGCAGCTGAAAATGATGGAATCACATGGTGGGGCCACAGCTAGAGGCAGAGCCGAAGTGCTCCAGAGTCAGAGATATTCACAGCAGCATGGCAGAACAGAGACCAGCCTAGAAGAAAGAAATGGCCTTATGCACACAGAATGTTTATTACACTAAGCCATCAGTCAGAGTTATATAGCTTCCTCCTTTCTCTAAATAGCCAACTATCTTCAGTTAGTACCGACCTGGCTGAGTCAACTGAGTTATATGAGCTAATACCCAGATAGGAAATTCTACCACATAGTGACCACCCCACGGCTCCTGGGCAATCATCAATTGACATCACCCATAAGGGAGCTCTTCATGGTAATTAGCCACAAAATTCTGAAAAATTGTAGATGTCATGTAGCCATTGACACAATTCTGGTTTAATATGTGTGCCCAAGAGATCACACCCACGTCATTACTGAAAGTGCTAAAATCTTCAGAAGACCAAAGTTTCTTCACAGTCAGCTTTGCCTGCTGTAACGTATGGGTCCCAGGATAATGAGCCCCTATCACGTCAACAACCTTCAGGGTCAATCAGTGTGGAGAAAGAAATAGGCTCCCAGAGGTTATCACTTGCTATAATTTTTACTTGCTGGAGACCATGAAAGTACTAGCATCTTCCTAAGTACCTTAATATAACCAATATCAAACGTTCTTTCATTCCAAGTTCCAATATAATTAAATTCGAATCACGTTAATGCTTGGTACCCACAATCCAGCTGACGATATAGTTCATATTGGGCTCAATATTTATATAAGGCTAATCAAAACCCTTTCCATCCATCCAGGAAATGACCATGGCAGAGAAGTTTGAAGAGAGAGATAGTCCAAATCTGCCTTGTGCCCTTTGGAGAGCTGGAGGGTCCGGCAGCCACCCAGGCTTATGCCCGGAGGACACCAGTCTGAGACTTCAGGACAGCCAGTGTGAGTCTACTGTGGATGGCTGTCCAAGCAAAACAAGGTGAAAGACAAGAGACTGATGTGAACCTACAACAGAGATCTGTGAAGTGAAGACTTGAACAAGCCAGGAGCAAGCAGAAGCTTTTCTGGCTCAAAGCTACTCCAGAGCCTTTTTTGGAGGAGACGGCAGCAATGAGTCTTCTTCCTTCCTTTTCTCAGTTCAAGCCGCCAGTTAGGCGCCCCTCTCCCACTTTCTGAACCTCAAGCAACACCCTCCACCACCACCATCACCACCAAAGCTATTCCCTGGACATTCCCCAGTTGCAATAAGTTGACACAATTTCTCCAATGGTCAGAGGCTGTCTTTGTCTCTTTGGAAGGGAAGGAAACACCTTAGGTAGAAAGAGTTGGAGGGGACACAGGTGTGGTGATAACTGAAAAAGGAGCCCACAAGAACCAAGCTAGAGTCCAGCCAGGAGAATAATGGAGGAATTTCTCAGCCTTTCCAAGAATTCATATATCTTCTGTCCTCAGCGGTCCTTGGGAGAAAAGAAAGCCATTGAGGTCTCTGGTACAGTGGAGTAGAGAGGGCAGAAGACCCAGTTTCCTGGGAATGCTGTGACCATCTATCAGAAATCAGTGATTTAGAGTGACAAACACGCATTTTTTTTTCTATCTGGAGCAGAAATTCAAAGTAAAAATGTTGGCAAGGCTGTACTCCCTTCAGAGTCTCTAGCAGAAGGCCTTTTGTGCCTCTTTCAGATTTGGTCTCCCCAGTGTCCCTTGGCTTGTGATAGCATCCCTGTTTTCATGGGCCTTCCCATTTTCTCCCTCTGTGTCTCCCTCCCTTGAAAGGACACCAGTCAGTTTTCTTAGGGTCTACCCTAACCCAGTATGACCTCACTTAAATTAAACATCCGAAAAGATACAAAGTCATATTTTGAGATTCCAGGTAGATAACAATTTTAGGGGACCATTCCACCTACTTCTGTGGTGTGGTCAATGGAGCAATTTAGAAATGTTGAACATTCTCTCTAGCACACACACACGTGCAGACACAGACTCTCTCACACTCTCACACTCTGCTTTTCCTCCCTCCATCTGCTATTAAAAGTTGAAAAGAATCAACTTAGAATCTCGAGTGGATTTGAAAGCTCCCTCCTCCCACTCGAGACACAGCTGAGTTTGGATTTGGCTGTAGGATGACATTTAATGACCGTGGACTGGGCAGGGAGGCCTGGAAGAGCATCCTCATGAAATATTTATATTAAGCAATAATCTGCCCGGGCAGCTGCCTGGGTGCTGGCAGAAGCTGAGGCCTGTCTTCATCTGACACCATTGATTCAAGGAACACTGTTAATCATCTCTTGCCAAATATAATAAACCTATGCGAAGTCGTCCCTGGGCAGTGCCTTCAGAGCCTTATGCACCATGAGTACACTTCCAGGCTCTTGGCATCTGCACAATGGTCACCATCGTCTCAACGTGGAGGACAGTCTGTCTCCAGTAGGTAGGGACTGAGCCAGAGTCCACACTCATCTTCCTTACCTCCCCAGGTCATCTCTAAAATAGGAGTTAATTTAGCCACTGAGTGTTGATTGCATGCTGTGAACAGTAGACACAGGCTGCATGGTGACCTAGACAGACATGGCTTCTGTCGTCAAGCTTTCTTTTAAATAGGAGAGTTGGACAATAAGCAAGTGACTGAGTTTGAGCAGTGGGTGTGATGTCATGTGGGGAGAAGTGCTAGAAAGGGAGGTGAGACCGGGTAAGTGATGGAGACCTAAGGCTGGTGCTCACACTGTGATTGGCCTGAGCAGTCAGAAGGCTGCTCAAAGGAGGTGGCACCTTGGCAGGGATAGAAGAAGGCAAAGGGAAAGCCTTGGGACTATTTGGGAGATGACCAATCCAGACAAGAGCATTTTAGCTGTGCAGGGAGCAGAGTGAGTGACTGATAGGGAGTGGGACAGAATGGTTGGGATAGATTACATGGGGACTGTAGGCCTAAAAGAAGAAGGGTCCTTGGGACGAGTGGTGAGTGGCTCAGATCCACCTGGTAAAAGCACTGCTGTAGCTGGGTCTGGAGTGAGGCTCCTATTGCACAAATCTGACTGACATCTCTCCCCATCCTTCCAATCCCCCTAGAGGGGAGCCAGGGAGACTCAGTGCAGATGACGTGGGTGGGACAGAGTGGCAGCAGAGACAGAGGTAACAATAATGTACAGGAAACATGTAGACAACTGGGAAGAGGTTGTTCTTCCTAGGGGGCCCAGGAACATTTGTTCCATGATGGGCGCTCCCCAGTGCAATGTCCTTTGGAAGTGGCCCTGTGTACACCCCATGGCCACTTCTAGGACACAGGAGAGCGCCTGGCAATGGTGGAAGTACATGGCAGAGGCTGGAGAGCTGCTCACACCGTCACAGACAGAAACCAAGTGAAGCAAGAACCAAGCAGATGTCTGGAGATTCTGGCAAGGCTAGAGCCCTCCCAGGAAAAAGCTCCAACAACATTTCTTCTTCCTTCCTTTACTTAACTTAAGCAGCCAGTTGGTCCCCTCCCCCGGGGTGGGTGCCCCTCCCTCCCTTCCTGGCCCACAGCTGATAACGAACAATGAACACAGGGAGGCACTGCCCTGAACAGCAACCCCAAGTCTCAACAAGTTGACACAATCTTTCCAGATCAAACTCTAGACATCTGTCCCTTCCAGCCAGGTCCTACCTCCCAATAACACACAGTTCCACAGTTATCCGGCTACGTCCAAGTACATGAAGCTTTTGGGGGACTCCAGATCCGAGCCATTGTGCAGATGTACCACAGTGGGGCATAAATCTGATATCTCTTCCTTCCCTCGGTTCCTGCTTCTGTCCGCAAAAGAGGATAGTGGTGTAGAGGCCAATGGATCTGACCATGAGGGCAAAGGTTGCCTCTGCCAATCCCAAGATCCCCTCTATGCCAGTGGGCTCTGGCTATCAAAGGAAGCTTGATTTGTTCATCTTCTTCCTACTACAGTCCCTTAATGGAGATCGGGGATCCTCAATTAACAGGATGCCAGTGTCCAGGGAGGGCTGGATGGTGGGTTTACAGGAGTCCAATGGAGCATACACCCAGAAAGCCTTGCATCCTTGGTGAAGCCATCTGGGTGCAGGCACAACTCCAGATCTCCTCCTCCTCCTTTTCCTCCTCCTCCTCTTCCTCCTCCTCCCTCCTCCCT